>CATIWR010545217.1:0-34081 GCA_949677035.1 Omphalea diandra
TTCTTCTTCTTCTTCTTCCTTTCTTCCTTTCTTTCTTTCTTCCTTAGCTCTCTCTCTCTTTCATCTAGTGTATTTCGACCTTATCTCCTCTCTTACCAGCCCATAATGGCAAATAATTATAATTTGTATTCTTACTCTAATAGGACAAAAGATTGGTTGCTTGTTCCTATTGGTTGAAAGTTAAACAGTTTAGCTTTTAGTCCTTTTCTTCATTCCTTCATCACCTTCGTCCATTCTCTAATTTCTAGATGATCTTTATACTTTTAGATGAGCTCTCAAACACCATTACTTATGATGCTATAATAAACACACAACATGAAATAATTTGTCATATAACTATGCAAACATTGCATATATGTTCAAGCATCCCGAATGCAACTATGCAATTGTCATTGTCATGTTTTTACAATTCATATGTCTGAATGATTATTTATCATGTGCATATGTTCATGTGAGATTTCATATCATTTGATACTGTGCATATGCTCATATATGATTTTATATCATTTGTGCAATGAATATATTCATGTGATAATGCCAATGAATAGGGATAGGGATGTTACATTAAATCCCCTAAGACTTGTGAAGAAATTAATTTTCCAACAATACAATTTAATTAAATATTTATGGAACCATGGAAATCCTTTTAGTATGTTAAAGTCCTTCTCAAGATCATTAACATCTAATTCTAGGTTGATTAATTGAAATCTTTTCTAATTAAAATCCCTAAAATTGTATTATAGTTCTTTGGAATTTCATTATTAGGTTTGACCCTAATCTGAAAGATTTATGTTATCCTATCTCTGGGGGGTACATGGAACTCCTTTCAATTGTGTTAAATCTATTCAATAACTTGATTTCTCAATCTAAGTTTAAAGAATCTTAAGACAATAATCAATATTAAGGATATATCAATTCAAGAAAATAAAGAGCAAACATAAATGAATTAAATAAATAATGAAAAGATTGTATTATCCAAAGAAAATCACAATTCAAAACTCATTTTATGGTTCAACATACCCAAGTGCCTAACTAATTTAGTTCACAATAGAATTAAAAGCCAACATCAAAATAAAAAGAAAGTAAAACAGAAAAATTTTCATGATAAAACTCTTGTATTCTTCAATTCTCTTCAAACTTGATGGTTGGCCAATAATTCTCCTCTTGTGGACAACTTCTTCTCTAGAAAAAATATAAATAAATAAAAGACTTTTCTCTAGAAAAATAAAATAAACAAAAACTCTATCTAGAAAATAATAATTCTCATAAACAAAACCTTTTCCTCTATTTATAATCTCCTACTCCCCTTCAAAATAGGAAAAACATATTCTCCTCATCCATTTAGGAAAATAACAAATAATAAACTCTCTTATTTTGAATAAGACCTAGTAAAACTTCTAATTTTGCATGGACTCCTCTTTTGCACAAACTCTTCCTAAATTGTATTAGGAAGGGACTGAATTTATGTATGGAAAAATATCAGAAGTGGTCCATGAATTATCAAATTTCTGTTTGGCCCCTAAACTTTAAAAACTGCATAATTTTACCTAGAAAACTCTCATAATTCATCAATCAACTCCGATTTCCAAGATTTTCTATAAATCACAAAATACAAGTCAAAAGTGAGACATTTTCTAGTATTTTTCTCCAAATTAGACTCAATTAATAATAAAGCTAATACTAAAAATACTAAAAATAAAGAACTATCAGAAACCTAACACACATGCATACACTAAACATTATATTAGTTCTAGAAGTGGTAAGATAGAGTTGAAAACCAATGATATCTCGATATCTCTTCTCATCAACTAACTTACCCAATTTGTCTTTGTCTAATTTGATGGTCGCACTCATTAGTGTTTTTGCTACTTTACAACCTTCCATGCCAAATTTCTTGAGAATGTTCTTTGTGTATATGGCTTGGTTAATGAAGATCCCTTCTTTGGTTTGCTAGATTTATAGACCAAGGAAAAATTGGAGCTCACCCATCGTACACATCTCAAATTCCCTAGTCATACACTTAGCAAAATCTTTACAAAGAGATTCATTAGTAACACCAAAAATGATATCATCAACATAAATTTGCACTATTAGTGTATCATGATTATGTCTTTTGACAATCAAAGTTGTGTCAACCTTTCCCTTTTCAAAATCATTTTGTAAAACAAAAGAACTAAGCCTTTCATAGCAAACTCTTAGAGCTTGTTTCAAAGCATACAAGGTTATATTTAATTTAAAAACATAATTTGGAAAACTATGTGATTCAAAACTAGGAGATTGTTTAACATAAACTTCCTCCTTAATAACACCATTTAAAAAAACACTTTTGACAACCATTTGAAATAGTTTGAAATTCATATGACATGCAAATGCCAAAGGAATCCTAATCCTAGGACCTTATTATGAGGGCATAGGTTTCATCATTGGCAATGCCTTTCTCTTAGTTGTAACCCTTAACAACCAATCTAGTCTTATTTATAGTGATGAATCCTTGCTCATCTAACTTATTCCTAAACACCCATTTACAACCTACAATAAGGTGTTCCTTAGGCCTAGGAATAAGTTCCCACACATGATTTCTCTCAAATTGGTTGAGTTTCTCTTGCATAGCAATCACCCAACTCTCATCATCAAGATCCTCATCTATAAACTTTGGCTGAAATTGAGAAACAAAAGCAAGATTATTATCTAAAGAATTGAGTTGTGATCTAGTACTTACACCCTTAGATGTATCACTAATGATTAAGTCATTGGGGTGATGCTTGGAAAATCTTCAATCCTTGGGAAGATATTGGTTTGGTGATTCCACTTGTCAATGTTGAGGTTCTTTATCTTCTCTTGATGATTTACTCTTATCATGATCCTCGTTATTTTCTCTTATAGTATGCTTCAAATCTAATTTCTCAAAATCACCTACAAGATCATCAATAAAAGAATATTTTCCAAGATCAAGTATATTAGATTCATCAAACATAATACTCATGGACTCTTCAACTACCATTGAACTCTTATTAAAAATCTCATAGGCTTTGCTTGTGGTGGAGTAACCTAAGAAAATGCCTTCATTTGTTTTTAAATCAAATTTCCCAACATTAGCCTTAGTATTCAAAATATAGCACTTACATCCAAATAATCTTAGGTATGATAACCGAGGCTTTCTACTATTCCATAGCTCATAAGAAGTTTTATTAAGAAGGGGTCTTTTGAAAACTCAATTTGCAATATAACACGATGTATTTATAGCTTCAACCCAAAAGTAATTTGGCAATGAATACTCATTAAACATAGTTCTAGTCATCTCTATTAGTGTTCTATTTTTCCTCTATATAATACCATTTTGTTATGGTATTCTAAGAGTTGAAAGATATGAAATATCTCATTCTCTAATCAATAAGATTTAAAAGATTCATTTTGAAATTTGTTTCCATGGTCACTTCTTATAGATAAAATGAAGTAACCCTTTTCATTTTGAATCCTTTTTGCAAAACTTTTAAAAGCATCAAATGTATCTTTCTTATGAGCTAGAAATGCTACCCAAGTGAACCTAGAGTAATCATTAACTAGGACTAGTGCAAAATATTTTCCACCTAAATTAGCACTCCTAGTAGGTCCTATCAAGTCCATATAAATTAATTGCAGAGGTCTATATGTACTACAATGTTCTTTGCTTTGAAGGAAGATTGATGTTGCTTCCCCATTTAGTAAGGACCACATCTCTTGTCTTTAGAAAACTTTAACTTGGGAAGACCTTCCACTAGCTTTCCTTTTGATAAACTTTATAAGAGCTCCATGCTAGTATGTCTAAGTCTTCTATGCCACAACTAAGCTTTATTTCTAAGAGACACAAGACACTTAAAGTATTGGTTAGCCAAATTATATAAGTTAATTAGGTAGGTATTGTCATTCCTTTCACCCTTGAAAACTACCTTTTTATCCACCAAAGTGGTAACTCAACATTCTCTAGGGTCAAAGGTGACTTTATTACCTTTGTCATATAATTGACTTACACTAAACAAGTTATATTATAAGCCATCAATAAATAAAATATCATTAATTAAAGAACAATCATTCTTACCAATGGTCCCAATGCCAATTACCTTACCCTTGGTATTGTTTTCAAATATGACATTGCCATCTTCCTTTTCTTTTAAAGCCATGAATAGTCTCTTATTGCTATCATGTGCTTTGAGCATCCACTATCCACATGCCAATCATATGCTTTATTGGTGGCTGCCAAACAACCCTACATAACATAAGTAAATCATCTTTGCTTTGGTACCTAAGCGTACTTGGGTCCTACGAGGTTAGGTTTTGAAGGATCCTCTAACTTGAGGTGTGCCTTCCTAATATAGCAATAAAAATTTATGTGTCCATACTTCATACAATAGTGGCATTAGAGTTTAGACTTATGTGTCTTTCTCTTATTACTTTGGTATGAGTGAGGGGTTTTCTCATACTAACATGATGTGAGTACGAACATGAACATGTATGAATAGGTGTTGAAGTAAATGTTTTGTGTGTGTTGAATGAGCATATTTTTTTATTGTAAATATATGTATGATTGGCCTTTCTAGAAGTAGGCCTTGAGTCTTGTTGCACCTTTCCTTTACCCTTAGGTAATGGTGGTTTAGTACTTTGAGCACTTTTCTTTCCAACAACCTCAATACTTGATGTTTGAGGTGTTAAGCTTTGATAAATGTTGCGAGTGAAGGTGTAGAAGAAGAGGCTCCATTAAAGCATAGACCATGCCTAATTAAGGGAGGTTTTTGTGATATAATAAACATATCTAAAGCTTCCTCACCCTTGTAGAACTTAGAAATAGAGTTTCTAAGCTCAATGAGTTCACCTTTCAAGGAGTAAGAGTTTCTAAGCTCAATGAGTTCACCTTTCAAGGAGTCATTCTCTTTTCTTAATAAAGTTAGGTATGAAGATGACTTGGATAGACTCTTCATAGACTTCTTGAGTTCTTCATTTAAAGCCCTTAATTCACTTATAAGACTATTTAAGGATTTAAACTCATCCTCTATTTTTATATTCTTCTTCTTGTAAGTTTTCATTTATGACTTGTATTTGTCACATTTTAAGGTGAGAACTTTTAAAAGCTCATTATCCACATCATCTAACTCATCAAATTTAGAATAAGAGTGAGGTGAAGAGCTTACCTCTTTAGATGAATCCTTTTGAGCCATAAAGCATAAGGTTGTAACCTCTTCCTCTTCATCTTCTTCACTTAAGATATCATTCAAAATGGCTTTGAAGCTTTTCCTTTTCTCTTTGTCCCCTTTCTTTTTCTTCTTCAACTTGGAGCATTTATATTTGATATGGCTTTACTTACCACATTCATAGCAAGTGACATCATTTAGTATTTATTTGGGAGTTGAAGTAGCTTTCTTGAAGCTTCTTCTTTCTTTTCTTCTTCTAATAAGCTCCTTTGTTCTTTTAGAAAGCATTGCAATCTCCTCATCCTCTTTGTCACTTTCCTCTTCACTTGAGGCCACTTCAACTTTCTTTTCATTTGATGAAGACTTAAGAGCCAATGTTGTCCTTTATAGTTGTTCTGAATTCTCTCCTTGACCTCTCATTTTATACATTTCTTCATATTTCTTCAAGGCTAGCTCATGAATTAAGAGGTTGCCTATTAGGACATCCGTTAACACCGTTCCTATCTATGGATTAGACTCTTGGATACTATAAACTCTTGCACTAAACTTTCAAGAGTTAAGGATTTTAAGATTTTTAAATTTACCTCATGGTTGGTGAGAACTCTCCTTAATTTGTTCATGTTTGTGACAATTGCGAGGAGTCTATTTGTCATATTCATGATGCTTTCTTCCTCCTTCATCATAAATAGCTCTCACTCCATCACATACATCTTAAGTCGACTAGATTTCACCAAGATAGTGCCCTCATGGTAGTTCTCTAAGGCCTTCCAAATCATATAAGCAGTAAGACAATGTTGAACCCTTCTAATTTCTTCTCTTGAGAGAGAACTTAGAAAGATTGTCATTAATCTTTTATTTTTGCCACTGGATTTCCTATGTGTTCAACCCACTCCTCTCTAGGGATCAATTCCTCACTTCCATCCACCACCTTAGTAGGTGGCTTCCATTCCTTTGCAACAATGTCCTAAAGGTCTACCACATCACTATCCAAATAGATTTACAACCTATACTTCCAATAAGTATAGTATGCTCCATTGAAATATGGCTTGAGGTGAGTGTGGATTCCATCTTGTGTCATAATCTTTACTGACACAATTAAGCTTTAAAGTGAGACTTAACTCTGATACCACTTGTTGACTTAGTGCACCAAAAGGGGGTTTGAATTGGTGAGAGATTAAAAATTAAAAAGAAGGTTAATGTGTTTAAGAAGTTAAGAAGGAGAAAAGAAAAATCAATACAAAAAGTTTATAATGGTTCGGCTGTTAACAAACCTTACGTCCATTCCCTAATTCTTTATAATTGGGTATTTCATTCAACTAAACTGGTGTTTTCAAGCTCACACCTAACTTATACAATTGTGTTTTATGGCTCACACAAAACCTTTACAACTTGTGTTTTTAGGCTCACACAAAAACCTCTCATAAGTGTTTTGAATAGGCTTACACTTTAACCTCTCACAAGAGTTTTAGATGTTAGGCTAACTCTCAAACTACTTACAAAGATGTTTATTGCTCACACCAAACAATCAATAATATATAAGAAGAGTAAAAATAATGAGTAGCAAATTTGCAAGAGTTTGGTTACAATAAATGAAATTCTCTTAAATTTACATCAATTTGGTGGAGTATTTATAGTCAACATCCATCAAAGAGATGTTACTTAAAAACTATCCTCAAATCTCCAAGTTGTGCTTGGCAAATTTTGCATTAGATGCTTGTCAGGTAAAAGTCGCGGTTGCTATTGGAATTTCACGATCGCCAATTTCCAATTTGCACTGAGGAGTCGAAAATTGAGACAGAGACCTACGTTCTGTGTCTAATAGCTAGTCCACATGCCCTTCACCTATTGGTTGTCAAAAAATATAGTCGTTATGTTCAACTAATTACTCAAAAGTTGCAGTCATGAGTTAACTTTCTCTTAGGCATGAATGAGATCGTGAATTCTTATGTTTAATGAGGAGACAACACCTTCTTGAGACGTGGTTACGACAAATACTTCACCCTCATGATTTTTGATTTTCAACGGTTGCTTTGGTCACTTACGTGCCATGACTGTGGCTTTGGTTCCCTCATTTGTTACTATGAAATTCGCGGTTGCGACATAAGACACGAATGCCATTGCGAATTCCTTTATGAATCCACCAAGCTCCATTCATCCGAGTTGTGGCTGTGAATTCATCTGTGAATTCCTCTGGCTTAGCTTTATCCATCCTTATAGCAAGGTTACGGTCGCGATTTAGGAAATACTCATCGCGAATTTGGATATTCTTCTTAAAGATGAAAATTTTGACTTCCATCAAACTTTCAATGAAAATATAACTTATAAATTTCAAACAACACTTTAACAATAATATTAGAATTGATCAATCTTCATTATCAAGATAAAAAAAGGCTTATGACTTAGGTTTTACCAATCTAGTCCAACACTAGATTACGCCAAAGGCTACCTAACTTCATTTTTATTTACTATTTTGACAGGAAATTCAATTAACGACAACTTAGGCAAATATTAACAACATTTTTAATGCAAAAATCTAGGAAAGTAATAATTAAACATAAAATGCACATTAACCATAAAATAAAATGGTTACCACCCTTTTTTACAATTCTCTTCAACTTAACTTGCTTTGAGCATTCTCATTTTTTATATCATCTCCGTACCAAACCTATCAAAAGATGAAGAACTTTATTCAAAAATTTAACTAAAACTAAATGAGCAAATAAAACTCATAAAACTGTAATGAAAGTTAAAAACTTAGTTTGCCTCCCCAAAGTGCTATTTTAAGGTCTTATAACTTGACCATTCTCTTTTTCATTCAAGTGTATGGGTGAAGTGAAAGACTTTCTCATTCCTTTTTAGCTCCATCCCATAATAGGGCTTGAGACTTTATCCATTCATCTTGAAAACTTCTCCTTTTTTATTTTTAATATCCACTGTTCCATGGACATAAACTTTCACCATCGTAAAAGGTTTCAACCATTTAGACTTGAATTTGCGTAAAAGTAACTTCAAACGAGAGTTAAAGAGCAACACTTGTTGTCCTTCCTCAAAGTTGCATTGGACAATGTGTTTTTCATACCATTTCTTTATCTTCTCTTTGCATAAGTTCAAACTTTTAAGATTTTATTACCATTCAAAATATGATTCAAATACATGATTAAAGCAAATGTCTTTTCAACGTTGGGGTTATATGCTCAATATAAATGTCATTTGAATTTCAATTGGAAATGGAATTGATGGACCTAATTTCAATAAATAAAACACTTGTACAATGATTAACAATCTTAACTATTATTGCTATAAACCCCCTAGTTTAACATAATATAAATTTCATATTAATGTTATGATAAAAATTTTAAGATTAGTATATATACATAGTGCATTAATTAATAACTAGTTATACTAAAAATTTAATATTAATAAAAATTTATTGAAACTCAAAATTTTAAACAATTGTTGGATTTATTAATTCTTTCCTATTTCTTAATTAAATTAATATATACTTCAAGTTATGAAATAGTGCAGATTTACAACTATCATATTATATTTTAAAATATAATATAATGAAAAATTGATTCAAAATAAAATAATAATTCAATTATAATATGGATTTCATATTAAAAATTATAATTCTAAATAAAGAAAATGGAAAAACATATTATTTCATAATTAATTAATATATAAAATTATAACATAATATAGATTATATACTAAAATTATAACAAAAAATTTAAAATCACCATCCCACTTAATTAAGGTGTATGTTGATTGAAACTTCGTTATTATAAATATTTAAGATCAATAAAAAATTATTGAAACCCAAAATTTTTAATAGTTTTAGAATTTATAAATTCTATCAAATTTTTTAATTAAATCAATCAATCAACATATATTATTAATTTTAGATAAATGATTATCATTTATCATATAATTATTTATTTGAGATAAAATTTAATATTATCAAACTAACTATTTAACATATAAAATATTATAATTTATATATAAAATAAATAATTAAAAATAACTATTTATAGAAATAAAAATTATTAAAAGAAATTATAAAATAGACAACTAAAAAATTAAAGGTTAAAAATAATTTCTATATATCTATTTTAAAAATAAATATTATTTACTGAATTATATATTTTATATAATAATTAAATATATTTTAAATAATATATTAAATGCTAGCCTGCCGTTGCGGATTAGCTACTGGGATCAGTTATGCGGATTTGTAGGATAGGAAGATCCACAGCTCGTACTCCGAGTAGTAGGAAATAGTCCTCTGTTTTCTGCAGCTCCTTGCTTTATTAATATACTTTTCCTCTTTCCTTTTTCATTTCACTGTCATGCCATTGTCGTCCTCGGAAAGATATCCAAAAATGGGGTCTGTGGTTATGGCGATCCACAACTGTAAAAGGATTGATTTTAGCATTCAATTTCTGCGGCGTAGATACTCCCAAAACCGCTCAATTTTTTGTTCATATAGTTTCGACACAAACCCAACCCCAAATCCAACGCAAAGTCTTAGTAGTGCACGAGTTATTTACAGTGTAGCTCCTTCTATGGGTCATAACAAGGTGTATTTATTTTTAGTTAGTTGCTGGTTTATTAAAATTCTTATGTTTTGAATACCATGACGTCGATATTATTTTTAAGTTACTGTTGTGTTTATATGTAATCTTGCATTTTCAAAATAGGAGTCTCATCCGGAGTCTTATCTTAGAGTTCCTGCAATTGTGAGTGCACTTGAAAAAATGGAGCTCACTGCAAAGGTATTTAATACTGTTATTTTTTCTACTTTGCACTGACCTGGTTGCGTCTAATTATTGCATTCCATGACTACTTGTTCTGGTTTTCCATTACAGTTCATTTTGTTGAATTGTTATTTAGCGAGGAAGCAATACTTAGGGAATATGAATAAATAAGAAAATTTCCATAATTTGAGGGAATTTTAAGGTTCTTTGAGGCTATTTGATTGGGAAGAATCTCATACCTGATGTATATCAAACCCGTTTGCAAACTTGAAGAAAACTAATAAGTTTCTAAGGTCTACGCTTGGAATTACTTAGGCATCACACCTTGGTGAGAAAGTGCACTTAAGAAACCTTTTCTTCTTCTTTTGTCATGTCTTCATGTAATTCTTACTTTGCATAATGCCCTTATCTCACAATTTTAGTTTGTCGCGTTGTTAATAGTACTTTTTCATGGATTTTTCACTTCTATAAAAGTTAAATGACATAAAATCATTTATGGTGCTTGTTTTATTGGATTTCATCTAGTTGCTTCCTAGAGCAAACAAAAGGATTTTGTCTTTGGATCTCTTATTAAATTCTATGTGCTCGAACAACAACCAGCAATGCACAGATAGTAAAAGAAATGACAGGAACTTGCTTGCTTTCAATCTCAATTTACAGTTTTATTTTCGACGATCAGTTTCCTTTGCTCCTTGCAATCTCCATGTGATAAAACACGGAAGTAGTTTCCTTTATCGTAGTGGTAGTTTCCTACTCTGTCTGAAGTGGGTAGTTTCCTACTCTTTTTAAAGTGGGTTATCTATCTAGTTTATCTTAGTGTGTAGTTAGCGTTCAGCTTATTGTATTTGGTAAGTTTGTGAATGGAAAAGAAGTAAGTTGCAGTCATAGTTGTCAAAGGTACACCTAAGTTGCACCCATAGTTGTCAAAGGTGCAGAGGGCACACGGGCTTCCTCTTTGAAGGCTAAAAGCAGCAACATCACTCAGGCACACACTTTGTTGCCTCAGGTTTGTCCATGTTACTAGGTGCTAGATGCATGAAAGGTGTGCCTCTCTGATTTCCACCTCCATGGAGGGTTTTTACAAAAAAATACCATCATCAATGGGATCATAGCTCTCGAATTTTCCAGAATCCATTGTCGATGTGCTGGAAAGTAGCAGGGAAGTTGCTGGAAATTCCCCTAGCGTTGCTGGAATCTGACCGAACCACCAGCTATGGAGTCGCCAGATGCCGATCTATTCATTTTGGGCAACCATGCACGAAAATTTTGTGACCTTCCATGTTGTTTTGGTTCCTTTCTATTTCTCTTTCTTCTCTTGCTGTATGTCTGGGTTACAAATCTGTAGAGAATAATTAGGCAGATTGTAATCTGTTTAATTTAGGAATATATGTGTTTTCATATTGTTAGATGTAGCTGGTGCATATCTCCTTGATTTTCTTCTAGATGTTAGTCATTTGCTTTTCCTAAATAAAGGGCTTAAAATTCAATCCCAAGGTCTATATATACATATATCTACTGTTTATTTTATAGAAACATATTATAAATTGAGAGCATATTTTTTTCTTTGTAAGTAGTGTTTTATGTTTCTTCTCCCTGGTTACACAACCTGTTGCTAGGCTTTTTAAGTTTAAGAAAAAAAATCTTTCTTTTCTGGATTTTCAATACATTTTTGGGCATCTCTCTCAAAAACAAAAAAAAGCTTACATATATATATATGTGTGTGTGTGTATATCTATTTGTGTATATATATACATATATGTGTATCTACATATATATATATATGTGTATATACATATATGTGTATATATATAATACAAACGGGTGGAATTAGCTTATGACTCGTTTGATAAACACAAGTTTTAAGTATAATTCAAAGATTAAGAAGATGATCAATCCTTAAATCTAAATTAGATCTCTAGAAAACTTGTTTCTAGCAACCTGAAATATATGATTTAAGTTGTGTTACTCTCAATCCCAAATTAACTAAGTAATTCAGAACCTAGATTAAACTAATTTTGTGAAATTATCAAGCTCACTTGATAATCTCACCAAATCCACTCAAAAACTCAAGAAGAGAATTAATCTCATAAAATTTAAACAAAAATCATTTGTTCTCTTATTAATAACCAAATAGGGGGCTTAAATACCCTTAACAAATATTAAGAAAACCCTAAAAAATCCTCTCTAATTCAGCCTTACATGGTTTACTCGAATTTATAACTCCTAAACCTATTAGGAGAATTATTCTCACTCTCACATAAAAATTAAAAGCAAATAATTTTATTGGTTGCTATGATCTAGCCTAGCTAATTTGTAGTATTAAAACAACTTATTTCAAGGTTTCTTACACAAATAAATAACTAACTACAGAATCTTAACTAAAAGCAACATGATATTCAGTCAATGAGGAGAATTTCATATGACAATAGGAAGATAATGCCAACTAAGCAAATCTGGCATGGATCTTCACATTTTGGGCTCGTCTTCACATTATGGGCTCAATTTCATGCTATGGCAGAATGGTGTTGGCCTTTGGTCCTCTCCTTCAATGCGGCTCTATTGGACTAGATTAAACATTCCATTTGAAGAGTCCAAGCTCCCATCTTCATGCATTTGGATTTCAAGCAATCCTTGATCTGTTTGGACCAATTCTTTCTATATCTTTCTTTGTATAAAATGTCTAAGTGTATCTTTAAACTTCTTTAGCATTCCTCTTGTAATTGAGCCTTGAAGTTGTAATGGATCCTTATTGGATTTGCCTTTCTCAAGAGGATTCGTCCTTGAATCTAAACTTACAAGAAAGCAAAAAAAAAAAAAAAAAATCACACATAAGCCTAATACTAACTAAGAATCCTAAGTGAATCTTACCTTGTAAAGGGTAAGTCTTTCCACCTGAATCAAACACTAATCTCATTAAACATAAAACAAGATTAGAACACACGAACAAAAAAGTATAAGAATGCAAAACAAAATGAAAAGACAAAAAGAAGCACTTAAAGATGTCCCTCATCTAATATGAAGAAACACTAAGTTATCAAATTTCTTTTTAAAAAAACACTAGATAGATAAAATCTAGATTTTAAGACAGAACTAGAACTCAAAAAATAGGAATTAAAATTCAAAAAGCAATTAGAAATAAAAGAACCCTTGAAATCAAAGGAAAACTTTCTACTTAACCAATGCCTAAAGTAAGAAGAATCATAAATCAATGACTTAGAAATATTAAAATAAGAAGAAGAAATGAAACATTTTTCATTTAAATAAGAAGAAAAAACATTTTGACAAGAATTAAAAGAACTATAATTGCTAAAACCACATTTAAGACAAAAAGGAAAACAAATATTAGAAGTTAAACATTTTAAAGAAGAAATGCAAAAACAATAGTTTAAAGAAGAAAACAAACATTCATCACTAAAAGAAAATCCAGTAACACAAAAACTATGATTAAAAGAAGAAGAATTATACCTAAAACAAATAAAACATGTACAATTGTCCAAACTAAAGCAAGAAAACTCCCTTTTACACAAAATTTCAACCTCACTCTTAATTGAAACACCATTATCACAAGAGTTAAGAGTTAGGTCGTCCTGCTTGCTAGGCTCTTCCACGAAAAACCATTCTTCATGACCTTGCAAAAGAGACATAAAAGTACTATATAAAATATTATAAATTTCGTTAGTAGTGTAATACATCCCTTTGAACAAAAACATAGTTGTGGCCTTAGAAGAATCGGTTTTAGTCTCACAACTCTCTTTTAATATAAGGGCTTTCTTTTACACACCCTCTCCTTTTGCATGCACTTCTCTTTTTTTACGTGCATCCACTCTTTCCTCTCCTTTTTCCACTCTTTGCTCGCACCTCTCATGAGTTTTCTCACAGCTCTCCTTTTGCCGTGCTAATTCTTTTTCTTGTTTATGAATGCGTTCTCTCTCTCAAAACTTTTTGATCCTCATAAATTTGCTGAGGAGATAATACAACATGTTGACCATGAAAGTCAAACTCATAAGTATTTGCAAACCTATCATGCTTAGTCTTTCTATTATATTGCCAAAGACAACCTAAAATTATGTGACTAGCTTGCATAAGAATAATATCACGTAACACCTCATCCTTGTACTTGCCCATTGAAAATGCTATCCTAACTTGCTTTGTAACTTTAATTTCGCCGCATTCATTTAGTCATTGCAAATGATATGGTTTAGGATGTTTTAAAGTTAGCAATTTTATATTTTCAACTATATAGGTACTAGCTGCATTAGTGCAACTATCACAATTAATTATAACAAGACATAAGTTGCAATTTATTATACACCTTGTCTGAAATATATTTTGTGCTCATCCTTTATTTGGGCATTTAAAGTACGTTTATTCATAAAAATATCTTTACTTGTTATCTCATTAGGTTCTTCATCAACATCACTAGCATCTTCCAATTGAGACATTTTAGGATTTGTTTCTTCTCCATCTTCATCTTCACTAATAATCTTATCATCTCTCAAAATCATTGTTCTTTTATTGGGGCAATCACGTGCAACATGCCCTCTTCCTTGGCATTTGAAACAAACAATTGAGCTACTTTTAATGGGCTCATTAGGTTCGGCCTTAGTAGGAAAATTAGGCTTCCCTTCATCTTTCTTAGATGGCTCGGCCTTGGACCTCATATTGGGCTTATCACCACTTTTAAATTTGTTAGTCCAAGAAACTGAATTGAAATTGGGCCTATATGACTTACCCTTAGTTGTTTTTCCACCTTGATAACATTGTGGTACAAATCCTCCAAATCATTGTAGGGGTACATCTCCACTTGATTAACAATTTCTTTATTAAGTCCAACAAGAAATCTAGCCGTTGTTTGCTCTATGGTCTTTTCAATTTCAGCCCTAATCAAAGTTATCTCTAACTCTTGGTAATATTCTTCCACGCTTTTTCCCCCTTGCACTAGTCTTTGTAATCTGTTGTGCAAATCCCTGTAGTAATGATTAGGTCAAAACGTTTTCTCATGACTCTTTTCATCTCTTTCCAAGTACTAATTGGACTATCCCCGCAACTTTTCCTAGTATACATGATTTAATCCAACCATACAAAAGCATAATCTACAAACTCTACAGCTGCAAGTTTAACTTTCTTTTTTTCACTATAATTTTGACAACCAAATACAAAGTCTACGTTCTTTTCTAATGATAAATAAGTCTTAGGATCACCTTTGCCATTGAAAATAGGAATTTTTAGCTTAATGCTACTTAGATTGCCATCTTGCTGGCTTGATCTTTGGGAACTTTCTTCATGTGAATCGCCTTCTTCCACATCATTGATGAATCTGCCATGCCTTGATTGTCTTGAATGGATGCATGTGCTATTGGAATTTGAGGTGTTTTGAATGCTCCCAAACTGTTTTTTCACCTCGTTAAAACTCTTGTTGTATAAGGGCTATAGTGTCTTGCATAGCTTTAACAAACAACTTTCATTCTGGATCGTCTTTAGGTTCTGTCATGGTTAATAAAATAACAAAAAAAATATCCTCACAAACACTCCCTTATGTGTTTACACGCAATTGATGGAACTCACACTCTTGTTTAACTTCAAATTGGCTTTTACCCACTTATGAGCTTACACACTCTTGCCTTTTATCACTCAATATTCTTTTCTTTAAATTCTTTAAAAACTAAGTTACTTTATGTTAAGACAAACTCAAATTGAACACAAAACAAGGATCAACCACACCTAAACACTTAGATAACAAAGAATTGAAAATAATATAATCTGGTTGTAAGCAAACAAATAACTATAGATCTAATCAAAATTGAAGAAGTTAAAGATAGGTAAAGTTGCAAAGTTGTGTTTTGAACTCAAAATTGATGGAAAATCAAGCCTAGATTGAATGCAAATCAGAGAATTGAAATCAGTTTCTTTGGTACAAACAAGTTCTTATGCAATTCCTAGCTTCATTCATTTCTTTTTTTTTTTTAACTTTTTTCTTTCTTTTTTTGACCTTTTTTTAATATTTTCTTTTCTTTTTTTTGACCTTGGAAGCTTAAAAAAAAATTAAAATTGAAAGAATTATAAAGAACAACTAAAAAATCATACAAAATCAAGTAGAAGCTGAATGGAGTAAGATTAGGGGTAAATTCGAAATTTTATCTTCTCCTAGAATTTGAATGATGTGGTTCAGCCCTAAACACTTAAGAAACACCAACAAAGTGATTAGACACAAAAAGAAACGAATTGAAATTTGAAACAATAAAGAAATTGTAAAAAATAAGCTAAAAATCAAGTTTTCTTAATTTAAGGAAATTTTGGCAAACTTTTAAATTTCAAGGAATTTTTTGAATTAAACACTTCAAATCTGCAATTGGGGACACAAGAAAGGTTAATTTATAAAGGAAATGAATTTGAATTGAAAGAAACAAAGAAATTCAATTAAAACAAGGAAAAAAATTATTTTGCAAACTTTCTTGATTTAAGGAAATTTTGCAAAAGTATAAGATTCTTATGAAATTTTTTGATAAAATTTGATATGCGATGATAAATGAAGCTACTATAATGATTGAAAGTGAAAACAAACAGATTGAAACTGAATTTAATAAGTAGAACAAAATTGGTGCTAGAATTACTCAATTCACAATTTTCCTTGTTTTAAGGAAATTTTGAAAAGCAGTTTATTCCAATTAGATTCTAATGATCAAACACGTTTTTTGATAATGAAACACTAATTTTGGGCTCAATTCCATGTTATGGCAAAATGGTGTTGGGCGCTGGTCCTCTCCATCAATTGGGTTCCATTGGATTAAATTAAACATTCCATTTGAAGAGTCCAAGCTCCCATCTTCATGCATTTGGGCTTTAAGCAATCCTTGGTCTATTTGAGTCAATTCTTTTCATATCTTTCCTTGTATAAAAGCTTTAAATGCATCTTTAAATTTATTTAGCCTTTCTCTTGTAATTGAGCCTTGAAATTATAATGGATCTTTATTGGACTTGTCTTGGCTGAATGTATCAATATATATGTGTGTGTTTGTGTGTCCGCATATATGTGTATATATATATATATGTGTGTTTGTGTATAAATACATATAGATATATGTGCATATACATATATGTATATATATACACACATATACACACACATATATATGCATGTATATAAACACGTGTGTGTATATATATATATATATATATATACACATATATTTGTATGTACGTATATGTATTTATATGTATATCAATATAGACATACCTATATATGTATATAAATGGAGAGGAGAGATATATGTATACATATATGTGTGGGTGTGTGTGTATGTGTATATATACACACATACATAAACATATAGGTATATGCATGTATGCGCGCGTGCGCATATACACGCACACATATATATATATATATTTGAAATGAATTTAACAAAATATCTAAATTTCTTTAAATATGTGGTTTTCAAAACATATTTATTTAGAACATTAACTTTAAAATTAGTCTTTCTCAATTCAAAAGCATATAAAATTGTTTTACATTTTAGTTATTTTTCAAAATTTTCTTGCATGATAATTATTTTTATTTTCTTTAAATTTTAATTGTTTTTTGCATGTCATATCACTTATGCTTGTGTTTATTCCATGCGCCTAAGCTTGAAGACCTCTTGATGCCTTATTGCACCTTTATGTCTTTTAACAACTATGGTTGCACTTTGTTAGAAGTTCTAGGTTTGAAATAGAGATTGTTGGATTATCTCTATGATGATCCCAAATGGTAATCTTTCTAGCAGCAGCAACACATCGTGAAGAAAGAAAAACCAGTAAACATCAATTTGCTGCAAATCAGAACTCTGACTTTTCATCAAACAGACCTTAATAAAATTTGTGGCTCGAGATTGTAATAAATTTTCTTTTAAATCCTTCTATTCCTGTCATATTTGTCCCTTCTAGAAGCATTTAGCTTCTCTCATCCTATAAAATTTTGATATATGAAGTGCAGCTTAAGGTAAACGCTTTTGTTTGGTCTATGTTTCTTCAAAAGATAAATAATACTAATATTCTACAAAATTTGGACAGAACATTTTATCTCACCATTTCCGATATATGTTTTGGCTAACTTGAGAATTTTTTTTTTTTGTGTTTCTACAATATGAGCTAGGCATTTGGACTTACCTTTTGGCATTTTTGGGGAGCAATAGGTGTGTCCAGAATTTCTAGATACTATAATTGAGAGGAATTTATGGGAGGAAAGTTGTCATGGAGGCTTTGGCGTGTATTTGAGCTCATGCTTCTCGAGCTTTTTGGGGGGAATTTCTTAGAGTTGTATCTAACTTGGTTGTATGCTCTTGTTTGTTATATAGTATGTTGAGTATTTTAGGGGGATTCATATTCTCCATGGTGTACTCTTATTTTCATCTATCTCCAAAAAGAAAAAAAAAAAGATTTAAGTACTTAAAAAGGTCAATAATTCCATTGATGTTAACATTTATCCATTGAACTTATATTTTATTGCCAAAAAGGTATTCACATTGTTTTCAGCAAGAATTTTTCTGTAAATCTTACATGCAAGACAAGTCAATATATGTTATAACCCTAAAATTAAGGAGTGAATCAGTAATTAAAACAAAGAAACCTCAATTTCTCCTTTCTTTTAGAACAATCAGTCCCAAAGTGAATACCAAATGAGATTTCTGGTCAGTTTCTCACCAAAAGTAGGTTTGAATACTTGAAGAAAACTAAATTTTAGTGAAAAAATTACTGACAAATTAAATTTCTGTAACTACGTTGAAGGCTAGTGATATCTTCAGTCCCTATTCTGATGCTTGCCTATCAAATGAATTTCTTATCTTATGAAAAAGAAGGAAATAATTGATTAATTGTTAACTCCAATTTGGTCCTGGTTCATTGTTAAACATTTCTGGACTGCCAAGAACAACTTGGCTGTTAAAGTGATCGCTTCATGGAGACATACTAAAGACAGGAACTGTATCAGTGTAAATCTCAAAAATGCACACTGCTTACTTGGAAAAATACTGAAGACAGGAACTGTGTCAGTGTAAACCTCTAAAAATGCACACTGGTGTACTTTATTTAAAGAGAGATGAGTAACTAAGGCTAACATCACATCTCAGTTTATCTGAAATAAAGACTGGAGTCTAATTTCAGTAAAGTGAAAGAGAGACAGCAATTTATTGGGAAGTGGTGACTGAGCCTTTTGAAACTAAATAATTATGTTATGGGATGTATTAAGACCTTTGCTTATATATGGATCATGCTTCGTAGTTCAGTTTCATGGCTTCACTTCTTAATTCATCTCAAAGTAAAGACCAAGAATATTTACCTTAATAAGAAAGAAAGAGAGATAGTGCCTCACGGCAACTGGCAAGGGATGAAAGTGAGTCAGGAACAACATATTGAAACCGGTTGATATTAAAATGATACCATATATTGTACGCCTCATCTGTTTGGATGAGGCGAAGTAAAGGTTCTGTTGCATGTATTGAGACAAATGAGTTCTTGTTAGCATAGATTAATCATTTTTATTTTTGTAACATTTCAGTTTCGTGGTCCAGAGATTATTGAACTTAATAATTTCAAGCCTGCTTCTTTGGATGACATTGCAAGTGTTCACTCCAAGGCCTATGTTGCTGGCCTTGAGCAGGTAGCTTTTAGATCGCTCTTTTAGAAACTTGCCCAATTATCAAAATGGACAGCATAGAGGGTTGAGGGAAAGAGGTTTTAATTTTGATAAAAACTGGGATTTATCTTGAGGCGAGTCACGCGACCAACACCAATTTATTTGATACATTGTATATAAAAACTGCGAAGTGATTGAGACTAACATTCTTCCTAAATGAGAAATGCAAAAATAATTTGTGGCATATTTTAACACAAGGTTCTGGGTTTAGGTCCCATGTTTTTGTTTTTTCCTATTTTTGTGGATTGGAAAACCAACTTAACAACTTGTTGACCTGTTGAACCATTGGTCGAACTGGTTCAAAATTGTGTTTCACTTGTAGAACAGATTCAACACCAACCAGAACTGTGGACTGAGCTGGTTTCTAGTTTATTGGGTCTGCCTGGCAGTTTCTGTCCAGTTTGAAACAAGTTATTTAAATCACTTGTGATCTGTCAAAAGTATATTTGTGAACATGTAGGGTTGGGCTTGGGTCTCTTTTAAGGCAAAATATGACTACCATGTCTAATTCTTATGAAGGTGTTTATTTATAGGCTATGGATCAAGCTTCACAACAGGGTATTATTTTCATTGATGGAACAGGACCAACATATGCTACTGCCACTGTAAGTCCTTTGCTTTTTCTTTATGTTATGGATATTTATTTATGTATCTTGAATTCTTCATAGTAGATGGTTTCCTTTTCTGTTACTATGATTAAGGTGTGACAGGGTTATTGTAATGCTTCAGTTCCTTAAATTCAAATAAGTTTGATATCTTTTTTTTTTTCTAGCTGTCTGGTATTGATATCAATGACTGATATGTGTATATCTTAATCTATAGATTGCACAACCGCATTCTTTAGTTAAAACGAGGAGGCATGCTTGAATTTGGGTTTTGTTGTTTCAATATGAAAGCTGTATGTTCTGTTGGGTTTTGTTGCTTCAATATGAAAGCTGTATGTTCTGCTTAAGAAGATATTAATGATGCAGACGTTCCAGGAGTCACTTTTGGCAGCTGGAGCAGGACTAGCCTTAGTTGATTCAGTGGTGATGTCTCAAGATAGTCTCTTTATGATTATCTTTTCCATTTTCCAGCATGTTACAATAATTTATTGTACCAGATGAAATTGAAATTTATTTTTCTCAATGGCAAAACACCTTTTTCTTTGGCGTGTTTGTGTTTAGATTGATTTTGAAGCTGAAATATACATGGTGATCAGAAGACAGTGAAAGTCTTTTCTAGAATAATATCAGCCAGAATCTTTGTCATATTTCAGGTTGCAGCATCAAAGAGCAGTCAAAATGCTCCTGTGGGATTTGCTTTGATAAGACCTCCTGGGCATCATGCTATCCCTAAAGGGCCTATGGGCTTTTGTGTATTTGGTAATGTGGCAGTTGCAGCTCGCTATGTTCAACATGTGCATGGATTAAAGAGAGTCTTTATAATTGATTTTGATGTTCACCATGGGAATGGGACAAATGATGCATTTTATGGTGATCCAGATATATTCTTCTTGTCGACTCATCAAGTAAGCTATGATTTTTCTGTTTTAATGTCTTTTTGTCATGTCATTTATGTGTTTTGTTTTGTCAATTATCAAAACTTATAAATCCAAGTATTTGATTTTGAATTTTCTGTACAAATTGTGTTAAACAAAGATCTGACATTGTAAGAAGAGGAAGAACAAAAAGTATTGAAATCAAATTTTGAAAGAGTGTTTCGAATTACGGTACCCACATCTATAAACCTAATCTCAATTCACGGATCTATCCAACCAAAGAAAATAAACATTATTCAATTAATTTAAATTAAATCCAACTCCCTTATCCATATGCAACCATAATCTCTTCATGTTTTTCCAATTATAATGTCTGGACTGAAGTCAACTCATGAAATTTGATAGTGTAATTTGGTAACTTACAAAGTGTGTACCAGCAGACATTTCGAATCATAGTTAGTTGTAGATTAGTGATTGGTGACTGGAAATAAAGTTGCATGCCATCACGTTACCAAAAATGCATAGTACTGCTGTGGTTGTGCAATTTTCTGATTAACTGGCGGTGAACTTTACAACAATAAAAATGCTTTTACAAAAGAAAATTACTGCATATTTGCACGATGGTTTCAAATGTTCAAAGCATCCTCCCAATATACGAAGTGCCCTAATGTATCTATGAAACTTCCTGTTTGTGACTGACTGAGATTTGTTTGCATGCATGTCTCTGTGTGTGTGCATCTGTTCTTCCTACTTTCTTTAGTTTTAACTTAACATTTATAACTAAGTATTGAAAGTAAATGAAAACAATGATGTCTCTAAGCTTTTTATGGTATTTGTTATCTGTTATATCTTCTGAGTAAAATTGACTCTTAGATTTGAGATGATTTTATGCATTGTACTGTCTATCTAAAGCTTTATCTCTCTTTGTTATTCCTACTTTTGAGGAAGAAAATATGTTTGATGTGGTTCCCTTTCCAAGTTCTTTGCTAATGGAAGTGTCATAAAATTCTTAAAATACTTTCAAATGTATGAAAGTTGTACAATCATCCCAAAAGGAAAAGAATTTTTGGATAGCATGTGCATGCTTCTATAGCATGACTGAAAAGGTTCATAGTGATGCATTTATGTCTTAGAAGTATGATGCATGATATGCGGACTATGGTTTTACATATCGGTGATATGTAATTGTTTCAGTCATTTCACGATAGATTTTGGGGACGCGATACTTATTTACGCTGAATAAAGTGATTTAGATGAGTGATTTAAATGAAAAACTAAAAACATGTATTTATGATACTAGAAAGCAAAGTGTGGGCATTTTACACTCTATTCATTTATATAAAATATGAAATCATGATATGCAATGATTGATTAATTTCTTAGTTATGTTGAGTTATTTCGATAATGATCTAAAAAGTTTCATGGTACTTGGTGGTCGTTTCGAATTGATTCAATTTAACTCAGCTTAAATTTGAGTCACTTTTTTTTTTAATTATGGTTGATAGTTAATTTTTTGGTTTTCTTTCAATATCTGTTGGGAACAGGATGGAAGCTACCCAGGTACTGGTAAAATTGATGAGATAGGTCATGGAGACGGTGAGGGTACAACGTTAAATCTGCCTCTACCGGGTGGCTCAGGGGACTTTGCCATGAGAATTGTGTTTGATGAAGTCATTGTGCCATGTGCTCAAAGGTTCAAGCCAGATATAATTCTTGTTTCTGCTGGGTTAGTAGCTGGCCTGAGAAAAATTAGTTGTGCATTATCTGTCATTTTCAGGATGTTGTATAAATCATGCATTTAGTGATTGCCAACATATTTAGTGTTTCTTTCCCTACTTTATTCAAGATAAATGATTTATAGTGCTTGATTGTGAATATGAAAGCACATAATATGCTCACACATGCATTTTTCTTGCCAGGCTATCAATCTTTTCTTATTAGGCTATCAAATTGTAAATGGTGAATATGGTTGAACTTTCTAGACCATAACAAATGTTTAATATCCTAAAAAGAGATTTGAACTGTAAGTTAACCTTGTGACTGAATTTGGTTCAGTTATGATGGTCATGTTCTGGATCCACTAGCGAGTCTGCAATTTACCACAGGAACATACTACATGCTGGCTTTGAATATTAAACAACTTGCTAGAGATCTATGTGGGGGCCGTTGCATATTTTTCTTGGAGGGAGGATACAACCTAGACGCTCTTTCATATTCAGTAGCTGACTCTTTCCGTGCATTCCTTGGGGAGGAAAGCGTAGCATTTGAGTTTGACAACCCTGCCATCTTGTACGAGGAACCATCGACAAAGGTGAAGCAAGCAATTCAGAGAGTAAAAAGCATACATTCCCTCTGAATACAGAAGGTTCCAAGTAGCAGTTCTACATCTAGCTGCAAATGAAAATTTATATACACCATACTAGCTAGAGAGCTACAATTAATTCTTTGGTGTGAAGTTTGCCAACCAATATTTATACATGACGACAATGTTATCATATGGCATCATTTAGAATGTACGGGACTAGCCATTGTAATTATACACGTAATAATAACTGGAAGCCTTGGTTGTGAATTTGTAGTGATGGCTAAATTTTATCATACAAAAGCAACTTTTGCAGCATGTACATGTTCTTACCCTCTTTATTTACTGGATTTACTTGGAATCATATATGGATTTTATTTATCAAGGCCTGACATTGTTCGTTGGCTGGCAAATTTATTCTAAGTTATAATCAATTGTTGTTTTACGTATAAATTGTTTTACGTATGAAATTTGCAGCGTTTGATGTAATAACTGCTGCAAGAACTAAGGATTATATGGTAATCCATTGCTTTTCCAGTGGCGGGTAGTATTCCCAATTGCAGTGTAAAGAAAAACTCCCATGACATCTTGATGATATGGATAGAATCTAAGTTCTTACAGATGAAAAGACCAGTTGAATCTTGATGTTGTCAATGACTTTGTAACAAAAGAAGAATGCTACGCAGTATAAGTTTACACTTGAACATAAAAATCATGCAATCTTATTTTGAGCAGGTTTGAGCAGGCATTTTTCACCCTCGGGTTGCTTTTGCTACAATGACATACCTTATTATAAGAATTTTGTGATTATGACATTATTTATAACTTAGTAACAAAATTACTCAGTAACAAAAGAAGAATGCTGCACAGTATAAGTTTACACTTGAACATAAATGGGTTGCTTTTGCTACAATGGCATACCTTATGATGAGAATTTTGTGACTATCATATTATTATTTATAAGCCTATTGATAAGATATTGGAGAAGATGTGTAGCCACCATCACTTGCGTAATGGTTAGAATCTTATGCAAAATATTCAATTTGTTTATTATCCTTTTAAAGCTAGGTTTAAAAGTTGGATATGCTGTGAGAAAAGTTTATAGTACCCCGACTCATTTGAACATCAATCTGTTCTCTACTTAATTGCCTTTGTTTTTATATGTCATTCTTTATAATTGTTTCGAGGCTACCATTGTTATCATTCCGTGTATCACAAGTTATAAAGAAATTGCAAGCAAAATAAATGGACCAAGATTGCAACATGAATTAATGGACGTATTATATAGAAAAAATTATGAAGACAAAATAAATTGCAGAAAAGTAGATAATTGATTAGTGCTAAATTGAAAAAAAAAAGGATTAGTATTTGCTAATTTTTTTTTTTTAAAAAAAAGACTAGTATAAAAATGAAATATTGACAAGTACAAGACTAAAAAATTAATCGCAAAGTGAAAATTGAATAATTTGACTTAGGTCACAATAGGGAGAACATAGAAAGTAGATATTTGAAAAGAAAGGAATAATTGACTATGGTTTGAGGAAAGGTCTTATCATTGGAATCTTACTTTATGGGTTTGCCACACCGTGAGGTTTACATGTCTAGTTTTTTTTTTTTTTTTTTTTAAAGTAATGAGGGCTCAAAAAATGTGGGATAATGATAGAATGACACCTCATTCATTTTGGTCTAATTGGTCATTAGGGGATAGGATAAGTTAAGGCAATACAGAGTTGCCAACTAGTATAACTAGTACTGAGATAAGGGATGTTATTTGTTTTAGGAAGGTCCAACTCATCATTACCCGTTTAAGGATTTGGTTTGAAAGATAGGCATATCTTAGATAAGGTGTTAGGTACTATGAATTGCTCAAACAAGGTCCTGCTTTAAATTAGTTTTATCAGTTAGATTCAATTATCAACCTAATGCATTCATCTAGAACATAACATGAAAAGAAAAATGCAAAAAATAAAAATTAGTTATAACTCTAGGATGGGGTACCTTTATAATAATTGGAGTGATATGCAAATAATTGTAAATGTAATAAAATATAGAAAAATAAGATATAGAAAAAATTTAGCATAGAAATAATCAAAGACAAGCGTGAAAAAATGCAGAATATAAAAAGAAAATATATCTTGAGGAAAATGTCTTAGCATAATATGACATCCTTTGTACAAATACCATGATATCGACATAGATCATAGGTGTTAAACCTTAGGGTTTCAATTCTTATTTTGATGATCACAAGATCTTAATATCATAATTCATGAATTTCAAATGAAGAAAGCTCAAAACATGCTTTTCATATCCATATCCTAAGAAAACTCAAAAACCATAACAAAATGGTCTTCACATATCCTCAAAGAATGATAAAAGAAAGTGTACGTTGGACTAGAAAGATAAGCTAAATAAAAGGCTAAACAAACTAAACCTAAGTCTATCAATGTTAATGGAACAACATCCAATGATCATTGAAGTGTACAATGCTTATTGATGAAGCTAAATGACCAATTAAAGAAGTCCTCTAAAAATTTTTATCTCTTATGTGTAAAATGAACTTCACTTCAACACCCATAAGGAGCATTTAATGGCCATGGATAAGCATCAATGCTAATAGAGAGATGTCTAACACCTATTGATACAACTAGGATAAGTAAACAATAACAAGCACTATGCGGTCATAGTCGTTAATAGTGTGGCACATCAGTTAATGACTATTAAAATAGTGTTTTAGACAATGTTGTAAAGGTAGTGCAAAGTTATAATCAAGTCATAAATCATAATAATTGTAGGAGAAATTCTAATGGCCATTGAAACAACAACAAATGTGAGACTCTATACAATAATAGGTAAAAAACCCTTATGGATAAAGTTGCGGAGTCTATAAATTAAAAATTTCCCAACAATTGTTGAAAGTCCACAATGACTATTGTAAGGAGATTCAATGATCATAGATCAATCTCAACAACCATTATCAAGTAAAGCAAAGGACAATCAATGATAATTAGAACTAGCTATTAAGGTCGTTAAGCATTTAATGATCATGGCAACAATCTCAAGAAATTTTGATGGGCCATAGTCGTTATTGACAAGGTTTGATAGATTTTGATTTGTATGAATACTAACTAGTTTATACTTTGGAAAACTTATATAAGGAAACCTCCCACAAGCCATGAATAAGAAGAATTTTTTATAAGAAATTTGTTGCTATTGAAAACAAAGAAATTTTTGAACCTTTGAAAGTTGTCTTGAAAAAGGAGAGAGAAAAAGCTTTTTAAAACTACTTCAACACTCAACTCAAGGTTTAGCTTAAGCTTTAAAAGTTGTTTCTTTTGTTGTATTACTCTTATAACTAGAGGTTTTGGTTGTTAAAGAGTTATCCTTCTTTGAGCAATACTTGTAACTCTTATGAGAGTTTCATTACTTGGGTTTGGTAAAATCTATCTTATTTAGACTAAGTGTCTGAAAACACTCTCTTGCAAGATTTTGTTGCTACTTGTAAAATTAACCCTGTAAGGCTAAAGTGGTGCTTTGTAAATTCACTTTGTAAAGGTTTGAATAACATCTAGTAAGCTATTTATACTAGTGGAACTCCCTAGTGGTATACTAGAAGAGAAGACATAAGCCAAGTTAGGGTTGAACCTCTATAAATCCTTATATATCCTTCTTGTATTATAATTTTTTTTTTCTAACCTTTAAAGTTTGAATTAATTGTCATGCCCTATTCATCCCCCTTTAAGGCTCCTTAGAATATAATAGGTGATATTAGAGTAGAGTCTCTTTTGATCAAGATTAATTGTAAAAAGTAATGACTATAGTAAGCTAAAAGGAATTAAAATCCATCTACAAGCATTCATTCTTTAAAGGAGATGATTATTTCTTTAACAGTGAGACCTTAGACCTTTAGGATATTATGGAGGAAGGAAGAGAAGTTCCAACCAAACTCTGTGAGCACTATCAAATTTCAAGGTCGCACTTTAACTAGTGAAATCTTGCTTTTGACTCCTACCTTTGATTGATCATCGAGGGATTGAAAGGATGGGGTCATGTGTTGGTAATATCCCCTAATCAAAGCTCAAGTTTGGATTGATGAGGGATCCCTTAAGCCTCGCGAAAGATAAAAGGCCTTTCTTAAAAAATATGGTCAATGGAGGACCAAGGTAAGACAACACATTGGTACCTTCCTAATTGATTGTGAAGTCACCACTTAACTTTGGTTGGGACAAGAATTAGGGAAAAGATAGATTATAAACTTGTCTAAGCCATTTATAAGACTAAATTCTTGTTCACCCCATCAAAGATTCAGTTCAAAAATTGGATATGGCTTAGAGAAGAGATTAGGAACTCCTAAACTGCTCGAATTTAAGGATCTAACCTTCAAGCATCTTTGGTCCATATTTTACCATTTTAACCTTATTATTGATTAATCTAATTATCACTCCTAAGCATGTTTCTTATACAATCCAATCAAGCACACCATCATCAATGCATTACAATTATTCTCATAAGGAGGGCATTAAACTAACACATGAGATCCTAGGGTCATTAAATCCTCCCCCATAATGCTCCTAAAGAGCTAAGGCATCCATAATCATATGAGGGATTTAGATATTATTGAGATCAAAATAGAAATTTAAAAAAGCCAAATGACACATGTATTGCATACTACTTATTAAGCATTAAATGGAACACAATGGGGCTCATAAAGAATTGATCTTTCTCCCCAACTTTGGTTGAGATAACCATCTTAAAACAAATGAATGGGGTGACCTAGCTTGACAGGTAGTCACTCATTCATGATGACGGTGATGAGTGCATAACATTAATCATAAATGGCAATAAAATCATAAGGCTCTTAAGGTCATAAGATGGCAAATCCCTCTCTTAGTCATTATTAAAATGATGCCAAAATATAAAATATAACACATAGAGTGTATAAGGCATGTGGAGAAAGAAGTTTGAAGCATAAAAATCATAAAATATAATATATTACTTAATCATTGCCCTATTATTTGAATAAATAGGGGTCCTAGGCCATAAAATCTACCCCTATTTTTTCATTAGAGCTCATAAGGCATTCCTAAGAAACCTTAAAGAAGAAAGAAAATGAGTGAAGAAGAAAGAAAAAGTTTACAATATGTTCTCAATCAAAGAGGGTTGTACATACCAATTAGTAGTTTATACAACATTCTTAGTGGTTTATACATACAACTAGAAGTGTCTGTGTAGTCTACCTAGACTGGGTTTTGTAAAGGAGAAAACAAAAAAAGGAGGGGGAAAAAAGAGAATGGAAGGGTGGAACTAGGATGCTCTTTGTTGCTATCTTACCCTTAGAGGCACTATAATTTGATGAATCCTCCAAAATGCAAAGGTGAATGTTTAAATTTAAGAAACAAATTCCTTAACTTAGATCTTGGTATGAATGGGTTAAAGTTTGGTTTTTTATGCATAAGAGTGTTTATTGAGCAATTTTAGGATAGTTTTACTAGGGTTTTCAAGTCTCTTCCTCTTTTTCAAATAAAGGGTATTTATAAATGATTGAAGGGTACACTAGAGCTAAGATGTTTCTGATTTCATTATATTCTTGACCCATAATAAATGAGAGCCAAACATATTTTAAAATTAAGGTTTTAAGGTTGTATGTACAACTAAGAGATAATTATGTTGACTATACATCCAAATGTTTAATAAGGGTCAAGGTTCTAGAACCTTCTATTTATTATAGTTCCAGTCTTAGTGCACAACCATATAGTTGGCTATAAACCAAGTAAGATGGTTATACAGTAATCTAAAAGGTGGCAGAGTGATTTTTAAATTGGGCTTTATTAGGCTTTGGGTTTGGCTTAGGCTTGATCTAAGGCTTTCTGAAGCTTTAATCCTTTCTTTTACAACTTTTTGCTTGCATGTTTGGGAGACAAATCCTATAATTTTCATCATCAGGCTTGCATCTTAGGACTTAAAATCTAGCGCTCATAATTTGCCACTTGTTTTTGTAGGGCTTGAAGAATGATATTTAAGAAATAGCTATTTGAATAAGACTCAATAAAGTAATGCTAAAATGTAAATATCATAAAAGGATACCAAAGGATACAATTCTTTAGTAGCTCCTCGAGTAGGTATTAAAGTCTTGGAAGTGTCTTAATAGCTCCCTAGCAAGTACTATGTTTGTTCTGGTAGCTCTCTAGTAGGTACCAATATGAATTGTATGTTTCTATTAGCCTTCTAGTAGATATTAACAAGTATTAAGAGTCTTAGTAGCTCTTTAGTTGGTACTAAGTTTTTTATGGTAGCTTTTCAGTAGGTATTAGTATTGGTTGTGTATTTCTCACAACTTTTTAGCATGTATAGGGTAGTTTAACAACTTTCTTGTAGCTATTAATGCTATTGAATATGCTTATAGTGTCTTAGCCATTTTGGCAGGAGAAGCTAGTTTAGGACCTTTTCTTGCATTCTTTAGAATAATTTTATATCATAACAACCCTTTTAAAATTTGTTAGGATGAATTTGCATTAGGATAGTCATTCTAGAGTTAGTGTAGTTCAAGTAATAACTAGAGGTAAGTCTTCTTATTGAGGTAGCTGTCTTGATACGATTTGACTTAAAAATCCTTTTATCCTCCATGAGGAGTAATTTTGGCATTTTAAAGGTAAATATGTAATTTGATAAATAGAGATTGGAATTGCTTTATGAGCTTTAGAGAGGTCAAAGAGTAACTTGATCATTTTTCATCGGGGCCTCCTCTATTTGTCTTCTTTTCTTTCTTTCTTTCTTCTTTTGTAGGGCTTTAGTGGTCTATATAGACAAAGGCCTTATCTGTGCAACTAACTTAATGAACTAGTTTATACAGTGTAACATGACATTGTAATTTCATGATGCAGAGTGGCATTAGTTGTCTATTTAGACAAGGCATGTTTGTACAAACCACCTTTTTAATATAAGGGTTACAACCAAACCTACTCTTTATTATACCATTTCCTCTCTTCTCTCTACTTTTCTCTTTCTAAATTCTTTAGACTAGCTCTAGGTCTTTCCCTTTACTTTTAGATTTACGATGGTAAAATTTGATGGCCCTATGTTTGATGCCACTATCGATTTCCTTAAGGGTGAAGCTATTTATTTACAATGCATCGGGCTCCTGAAGGCTGCCTAGGGCTTTGATTCGACTTTTCCTCAAACGTGGGTCCTGTCGAAGATCCCACCAAAGGGTTTGGAGTTGATGCAGGACACTCAGACTATCTACGATATGTAATCTAGTTGGGGCAATTTCTAGTGTGGTAGGTCCCACTTCTCTATTTTCTTTAATTAATTAATTTTTAATTAAATTTATTTTTCTTCCACCTTCAGTACTTTTAGGTTCTAGACACTATCCTAAAACTGTATTATGCATGCAAACATTAGGTTAACTTTAAACATATTTAGAATTAGCTATAGGACACTTACTTTTTGAATTCAAAAATTTATTTGTTAGCTGTCAATTAGTCTATTGCATCGATTTGCATGCTATGTTAATTTCTTGAGAGTTATGCTAAAAATTACCCAAATTAGTATATGAAGTACCTATATAAAATTGATATTCACACTTGTAAGGTAAAATAATTTATTTGTTATGATTTTTCAAACTTTCTACTAGGATTCAAACTAAATTATGCCATCTTTGTGAACTCTGTGTAAATGATTGTTGAACTAAATTTATAACTCTTATGAAATTTTATAGGAAAAATTAATTTCCATAATTTTTGGCAAAATTCATAAATTGCTCCTTATTATTGTGCTTTGGGGATCGAGTATCACCTGCTTTTTGATCCTCCATATTTTACACACTTACACATGAAAAACAAAAAAATTTATTATTACTTTACATGAAGTCATATATTTTATATACCTGAATTTTGTGGTTTGGTTCTTTTTTTGTCTTGTTGGCTTGAGTGACATTATTTCTCCATTTGTGTGTCTGATCATGATTTTTTATATTGCTCTAATTTTTTCTTCTCGCTGTTATGCTTGGTCAGATTTTTATCTTATGATCTTTATTGTTCATTTTTGTTGTGGAATTTTAATTTTTATTTGTCCCTATAGGGTGACATCTCCTTTAGCAAGGGAGGCGAATCTGTCACTATAGCTAGTGTGTATCTCTAAGAGTTGCCTCTCATGTGATAGCTAGCTTGGAGAAGATTGGCCTTCCGCCTTTCCTACGAACACTTTTGAATAAGCCTCTACAAAGTGACTTAACATTGATTTAGGTGTTAGCTAAGTGGTGAATGGACACCACCCATACTTTTCATCTACCACAGATTGGGGAGGTCACCTTCACCTCTGAGGATTTTAATTTCATGACCAGGATTCATTACTTTGGGATTCTCTGCCTATAGATGTCGGTATACCACTCGATCTTGTAGAGAGACTATATTCACCACTTCCTTATATATGTCCCTAAGATGAAGAGGAACTTGTCTTTTGAACACTCTAATTTGAAGGAAGAGCCTACTGCTATTGAAGATAGACCACAAGAGCTGATTAACTAGGTGGTCCTGTGTTTTCTCCTATATAGTTTATCGGTGACATCTTTTGCCACCCCTGCAAACATAGTTGAAATCTGCCTGCTATTGCCACTCAAATATTTATGACTCATTTGTCATTTTGATTGGGGCTTGTCAACACTTACACATCTGTACAAGTTCCTTGATCCGTGTAGTCATGAGTTATCTTACATAGGTGGCACTTGACGAGTGCTTATGGTAATTAATGTTATGTTTCTTGATAGGCATGGGATATAAAGTTGAGGTTGCTACAGGGTGGGAACTAGGGGTGAGCAACCAATAGGTTCAATTTGTTCGATTTAATTTTTTATTGAAATTAGGAAATCCAAATTTTATATATATAAATCAAATCGAATTGAATTTTTTGAAAAATTGAATAAAATGAACCAAATTGAACCTATAAAATTTCAATTCAATATAATTTTATTTAATTAAATTATATGTATTTTAAATATGATTTGATTCAAATTAGTTTGATTTATTAATGATTTCAATTTATTTGTTTTATTTAGTTTTTTAACATAAAAAACGAAACTAAAAATAAAAAATTAACATTTTTTTAAAATGAAAATCAAATTGAATTGAATTTGTTAAAGGATTGAAATGAGCTGAACCAAACCAAATCAATTTGTTTGTTTTTTCAGTCTGATTCAGTTTGTGCTTACCCTTGGTGGTGAACCTCTGCTAGATATGGATGACCGATACCCTTACTTCGCAAGATGGTGCTTTGTGTATCATATGAAGTCGTGCATTAGGGTCAACCATAACTGTCTGAACATCGTAACCCTATATCAGGTATGTCTAGCCTACAAAACAAAGTTAGCCATCAGTTTTCATATTATTTATAAATTTTGGTCATATGCTTATAATGATAGAATTATTGCTTCTATTCTTCTTATAGTTGTGTTTGGATTGGAGTGGACTTATTGAGACATGACAACCTGAGGTTGCTGAGGTGAAGGGTTGCTCATTTGGGCAATAACTACTGGTAGGGCCAGATGCATGATGAGTTCCTTAGTGTCAGCCTTCATACATGTTCTAAGTGGTTGACATGAAGGAAAAGGAGTACTAGCAGGCCCTGAGGTTCATACCAGAAGAGCATCTCATCACGAGTGGCATTGAGTATCAGACCTAGATGGTTGAGGCTCTTTTATGGATGATTTCGATAGTGGAGGAAGTTATCTAGGCATTCTCATATCGTGAGGCTAAAGCAGGGATAGTTCTTCATCATGGCACCTGAGGGATAATAGTGCACTTGGAAAGGAGGCATACTAAGCTTACTCCTATTATTAGGGGCCACAAGTAGGCCTGTGCTTTTGAAGCTGGTAATGGTTGATGAGCTTGATTCATTCCTTGATAGTCTAGTAGAGATGTGTGTGGCCTCCCTCACTAGATGATGGCCTTAGAGATTACGAGGTCAATGAGCACTTTTGAGCTAGTCGATGCTATTCATGTAAGTATTATTTTTCTTATTTTCTTATGCTTTCTCTTTATTCTTGATTGTGACTACTGACATGGTGTATGCTTATAGATTCCTAATGTCTAGGTTAAAGCCATTTTCAACATGATTTCTACACTTAAGAGGATTGTAACTCAGTAGACTTGGAAGGCCTAATTTAGTAAAAAGAAATACAACTCATGTATGCATGCTTATGGTTATATTAGTGTGTGAACTTGTATCATATCCATCCTAACCCTTATGAGTTTTGTAGGGATGGTTCAATGCCTGACTTTGGAGGTACGAGAGACATAAAACTGCTTAGTGGCTGCTGAGGCATAGATACAAAGGATGCTGCCATGTGCACCCTCAAATTCAGACAATTATGTTGCTACTTCGGAGGATGAGGATTGAGCCTCCTACTACTTTTATAGTTTCTTAGGATTTTTCTTTTCATTTTACACTTTGTTAGACATGTTAGTATTGTTGGATGACCATTTAGGCAATTTTTAAAAGCCCTTTTTCTTTTGGATATTGATTAGATAGTTAGGACCTTATGAGATATTTGGAAGTAGTTCCACCTTAATTTTATTGAATTCTAATGCAATTTTATTGATATTGATGCCTAATTTCAGTGCGGTTACTTAATTTGCAGTTTGACTGTGTGATTGTCTAAATTTTGCCCATTGCATATATATATATATATATATATATATATATATATATATATATATA
>CATIWR010545224.1:0-24391 GCA_949677035.1 Omphalea diandra
ATCTTTAATTAAGTTTCTTTCTTGATTTCAAAATATATATATATATATATTTATATATATATATATATATATATATATATATATATATATATATATATATATATATATATATATTTCATTTAAAATAAAATTTCTACAAAATATTTTAAAAAATAATTACATGATGTGAACCCGAACATTCTAAAAAATTTATCCTTAAAATAAAATTTAAGGATTTTATTAGTTTATTATTTAAATATATAAAATAATATTTTATAATTAAAAAATGAAATTAATGTAAAATTAATTAATTATCAACTAAAATAAAATAAAATTTTAATATTTTTGTGAAAAATTATTTAAATTGAGTAAAAATAAAAATATCATTTTAGTAAAATTTAAACTAAATTTTGAGTCTAATGAACAAATTGAAAAATATAAGATGAATTAAAATTAAATATGTACTTTATAAATATTGATTTTGACTTGGGGTACAATTAAAAAATTAATTCATCAAATTATGGTATAATTGACTCAATTAGTAACTTTAGATAAGATTGAAAATTTGTGAAAATTTTGAGTATTTTGAGTCATTGAGCCCAAAATTTTTAATTGAAAAATTTTTATTATAACATTGAACATTTAAGATAAATTATGATATGAACTTTTTTATCATAATATTTTGTCACAATATATTGATATCAAATTTCTATTGTCCACCAAATTAGATATAAGAAGTAATATTGCCATAGTAATATTTTATAACTATATTAAATAATTTTATAAAATTGATAAAATTATTTTATCACCATAAATAACTTTTATTATTACTAAATAACTTGTTATTATTAATAAAAAATTATAATTTAGGCACATGAAAAGACACATTAAAATTAGTAAATTTATTAAAATATAAAATATTAACATGTTTAAAAAATTAAATTAAATAATTTAAATATTTTTGAAAATAAATTTATTTTTATTTTAATTATTCTACTTTATATATATATATATAGTAACAAATTTTTTCTTTATTATCATCGAGCCAATTGATTCAGGTCACATATTGATCCATTCAGATATGTTTTGACCCGATTTCGACTCTAAAATTTTTGAGTCATTTCGAGATTTTCTTTGGATTGCGTTCAGGTCACATTTTTTAAGCAAGTTTGGATCGAATTTTCAGGTCAGATAAAGAACTGCCACCTCTAGCTAAGATTCAAAACACGGAAATATTTTATATGCCAAATGATTTAGCTAAATTTTAATTTTTGTATTGTTTTATGTGATTACACAATCTTTTGGAATAAAAATGTTTGATTTAAGATTAAGAAAGGGTAATATAAACAATTAGAAAAGGATATACGCGCCATTTCTCAAACTAAATGTGTGTGATTGCAATTTCTTTACCAAAATTTACCATTTGATTTTTCATGGGAAATTCTTTTGCTTCATTTATGGCATTTGTTATTTTGAGTTTTAGTATTTCATTATTCTAAAAAAAAAAAAAAACTTATATTTACTTTATTGATTGCAATATGTATTTAATATAACTAAGTTTTTTCATAAATAAAATTCATATGATAATAGTTCATTTGATTTGGGCACTTTATTTATTTTTTTAAACTTGATTTTGGATGTCAAAGTCCATTATAGTTTGTGAGTTCTATAATAGGGAAAGGCCAAATATTGTGATAAAGTAAACTCACCATTATCTTTTCATATGGATCAGATATACAGTTATTTCGCAACTCAAAAACCTAATATAAGAAATATGATTATTGGTGGCAAAGTCGATCTTGGTTTGTAGGTTGCTTATTGGAAAAATGCCTAATAGACGCATTGATATTTTTCCATATGGGCCAGATGTGTAACTAGTGGATAACAGATAATGCATCTGAACAATATTTTTGTTCTCTATTGTTAATCTTATTTATTTTCCATTGATTGCATGCATTTTCAACAATTGAAGGCATTATTTTGAAAATTAAATCAAATTGGAAGGTTAAAATAACTTTAGATTGGTATTGACTGTTGACATAAAGGGTTCAAATGTGCTAAGATTCAGAATAAAGAAAATACGCATTGAAGTTTTTTGTGATGAATCACTGAAACTTAATTTTTGTATTGTTTATTTGGCTTTTTACATCAGTGTCGACCCAAAAATATTTGGGTTAAGATTAAGAACGTGTAATATAAACTAGAAAATGATAATGCACATCTTCTTGATTGGAGCACCTTAAAAAAACTTGATTTTGGACGGTAAAGGCCTCAAATTATATTATGGACAAGTGTTTACGTTGTTTTGTAGATTTTAATTAATGTATATTAGTATTAAATTGTATGTATATTTAATTTTTAATTACATATATATTGATATTGAACTATATATATATTAATATTAAACAAAATATACATTGAAATATATCTGTATCAATTTTTAACTACATATATTATTTTTAGAGTAAAAAATGTCATTTTAATTTATCAGTTTCAGATTAGAAAAGCCCAATACTGTACCGACATCCAGTAAATTCATATGGGCCGGATTTCGCAACTCAAAAATCAGATGGGAAACGGCTGAAATCAAAACCGCTTCAATTCTTTGCCAAAAAAAAAAACAGCAATCAACAGATCAATATAAAAGTTTTTTGTTCTCCATTATTAATTTTGTTTATATTTGGAAATTATTAGTTGCATGCATTTCAATTATTTCTAAAAATAGATTTGCTTTGTATTGTGATTGATTGTCAACATCAAAGTTCAAATCTATACTAAAATTTAGAATTATCCAAATAGTTCGGCTAACACTGAAACTGGCCCAACCCGTTTCTGCAATTTTTTTAAAAATAGAAAACATGTTTTCAGTTGATTTGTCTCACGCGACTTTACAGATCCAAAAACGAATCCCCTAAGCAGCTGTCTGTCTGCCTTGTTTTTTCATTCATTCTCCTGAGCCAAACAAACGACCACCGGCGACAGCGGCGTGGGCCGGTCATGGCTGCTTTCTACGGCAATGCGAATAGTCCCTAATCAAATCCCTTAAGCACCTCCTTCTGCATTTTTCTCTCCGATTAAAGCAAACGGACGGCCATCACGGTGGCTGAAATTAGTCAGTTTTTTTATATTGCTGTTTCTTGATTTTTGGGTTATGATTTGTGCTGCTGCTGTTTTTTTTTTTTTTTGGTGGCCATGATTTTCTTAGATTTGTTGTTCTTTTGCTGCTCCAAAATTTCCTCTACAATTTGGTTTTTATTATGCTATGCCTGTGGATATTTTTTTTGGCAATGCTTTGGTCGTTTTTCTTTTTAAATTTTCTTCTAGAAATCTGTTTTCTGTTTTTTTTTTTTTGTAAATATTGTGACTTCTTGCAATCTGCATCCCTCACATTGTGAGTAGCATTTGAGTCAGTAATTATTGTTATATTTATATATACATTTTTAGAAAACGCCGTTACTTAGGTTTTATGTGGTTGTGTAGTCATTTGGACTTTTTGTATCTGCATTGGCTTGGGTTAAAGATTAAGAAAGTTTAATCTAAACAATTAGAAAATTATATATGCACCTTTTCTTGAACTAAATGAGCTTCGGGATTGCGGTTTCTTTACCATAGTTTAGTTTTTTATTTTCCATGGAGAATTTTTTGCTTCTTTTTTCACATTTATTGTTTTAAGTTTTACCATTCCTCTGCAGCTGTCAAGTTGTATGGTTGCTGAAGAGGACTATCTTGGGAGATGAACTTTTATTGACAGCAATAAGAAACAGCAAGATGAGTGAAATGAGCTTCAAAGAACTTGTCTGTCATTGCGGGCCTTGAGCAGATATTTGAGTATTTAAAGAAATGTATCACAGTTGATTACTTAGCGTGAGGAAATCATTGCAGTTTAGTGGATTTTCGACATGTTATGTCTCAAAGCATTCGGAATAGATATTTGATGTAAGTCTTGAAAGTGGTAAAACCTTGTCCAATGCAAAGTCACATCTGATGTTGTTAAATCGATTGCCATGTGGGACACTGTGCAACAAATTGCTGTTTACGTCCATAGGTTTCACAACCTTGACCTTTTTCAGCAAGGGTATGTCAATTTCACTTGGTTATTAATGGTGAATAAAATAAATTTGATTTTATTCTTTTTTTTCCTTTATATCGTTGTGTGATGGTGAATATGTTTTTAACCCTTTTTTACATTTAGATTCTATCAAATTAAAATTAGCATGAGATGGGAAGACAATGAGCATTCTTCTTCGGGAACTCCTGCTAGGGTTGTTCAATATGATGGTAATTCCTGTTTCTCTTTTGGAGAATGAATATGGATATAATTTCATTGAAGTTATAATGCTACAGTTTCCCTTTATCTGTTTGTTTTTTTTTTTTAACTTGTTTATTTTTGAACTTTTGGAAGAAGAAGAATAATGAAACCATTTGGTTTACACTTCAGTGCAACTGAGTGCAAGCATTGTTCATGAGTACAATAGTTCCTTTGGATACTTAAGCACATATTTTTTGGTTTATAAAATTCAGGAGTTGATCTATGTTATAAGATATGCTACATTGCATTCTTTTATGTTGTATACTTTAAAATGTCTTGTAATCTTCCATAATCGATCCTATGGCTCAATATGATGCTTGCTGAAACCTTGGCAATTTGCATTTAACTACTTAGCCTTGTTAGAATTTTGACTGTCAAAATGAATGTTTTCAAGTGATCATGTTTTTATTTGACAATGCTGATGTTTCGTCCTCTTGGTCGTTTTGAGCTTTGTGCTATGAGTTTTTTTCATGATTTGGCTAATATCTTAGGAGAGGGAAAGTAAATCGCTGGATGATAAAGATTTTGTTGGGTTATTTATCTTTGCTATTGTATAAACAAAGTTATATTTGGTTTATTTTCAGAGTATAGTTGAGATTTAGGCACATGACATTCCTGATGTCAACATTCATTTTGAAGAAGTACCTTTTTGAGAATGGTTTTGAAGGCAACACTTGTCAAAGAAGTAGAAGGAAATTAGAAAATAAAATCTTTTTTCCCCTGAAAATAGCGTAAGCAGAAAGTTAAATTTTATGATTGCTTTAGGTACATTAGAAGGTTCTTTAAGTATTATATAATGGGGTATCCTTCCCCATTCATATAACCTTTCCACTACAACTCAATGAAATTTGAATTTGGGATCTTGGAGGTTCATTGCAGAGGCTAAACAGTATGTGTTATCACCACCAAATTCTCAGGTTCTGAAGTTGCCTGAGGAACTTTAAGGAAGAACCGTTTAAGATGCCAATGCTATAATCCATTGCTTTAAATATCTCACTTCTCTTTCGTTCCTGCGCATATTTAGAGAGACAAATGAAAGATCTTTTAGTATCTTTTCATTCTTGATGTTTATGGGGTTATATGTAAGTGAAGAAAATAATGACTTTTGTGTGAGCTCCAGCTCATGATTTGGACTCTGACTACATTGGGGCATGGAGGATCAACGATGCAGACAATAGTTTCTCAACACAACCTTTTCGGATTAAATATGCAAGGCAAGATGTTTCTTTGTCCGTCATGATCTCATTCGATCTATCTCTTAGTAAATATAAGGTAACCACACTCTCTCTCTCTCTCTCTCTCTCTCTCTCTCTCTCTCTCTCGCTTTCTCTCTCTCTATATATATAAGGTCTAAAATAAGATTTTAGGAAATTCAAGTGATCAGAGCAATTTTAAGAATGTTTTTCTCTATTTTTATGAATATAATGATGAATTTTAATGATTTAATGATGATTAGATTTATTTTAATATATTTAAAGATATTGCTTGATGTGTATGTTAGAATTTTAACGAGAAATGATTTTATATTAATGAGATTATTATTTTAATTAAGGTTATGTGATTTATTATGAATTATGTTTGAAGAGTTATGTTTAATGAATATTTTATATTTACAAAATTAAATATAAATAAATATGTGATGATATTTAATATTTTTAAAATGAGTTTATATAAAAAAAATATATTTATGATTTAAGAAATTAAAGATGTGAATTTGATTATTTAAGTATGAATTTAATTGAGATTTCAAAAATTTATGAAAATTAGTATATGATTTAAGTAATTTTAATATTGAGTAAATGTTTAAGAAATTTAATTTAATGTTATTATGGATATTAATTTATTTAATTTATTGATTAAATTAATTTAATGAAGATATTATGTGCATTATTTTAATTTAAAGTATTGAGAAATTAAATTATTTATGTGAGAAGAATTTTTATTAATTTTGAGAAATTAAATAATTTATGAAAAATATTTGTTGTCATAAGAAATAATTAATTGAGAATGATTTATTATTTAATTTAAATAAATTTAATGTTGATCATTTAAGTGAGCTATTATATTTATGTTTAAGAGAATTTATTTAATTTAAGTTAATTTAAGTATTTTATAAAAATTCATTTAATTATGGATGAGAATTTAATTTTGTGAAATTTAAATATTTTGTATGATAGAGATTTTAATTATGAGAATTTTGATCATTATATTATTATTATTATTTAAAAAAGAAAAAATGAAATGAAATAAAGAAGTTAAAAAGACCCAAAAAAAAAAAAGAAAAGAAAAGAAAAGGAAGAGAAAAGAAAAAATTAACTCTCATGATTTTACTCCTTAGAATTCAAGGTGATATTAATATAAGTTTAAGATTTTTAATATTAAAGTGACGCAAAGAAAGACATAATGAGATTTCCCATGAATTAAATAAGACTTGCTATGGGTTCTAGAGGGCTTGCCTTTTCATTCTTTAGTGCTGGCATGGTCCGAAACCTGGGTCGTGACAATATATATATATATATATATATATATATATATATATATATATAGTTTTACAAAAACCTAAATGACAATAAACAAAGAAAAGCTGCAATTGAAAACCTAAACATCCCATTTCAGTACATACCTAACCAACTATATATCATGTTAGTCATCGTTCATTAGTGAAAAATATGGATTATATACCTGACTAATTAACTTCCATAACTGATATGGATAATGTTTATGGGAGACCATACTTACTGTTAACAACCTTATATCAAAAGGAATCTAATCCCCTCTCACCCTCCCTCAACTCCTCCCCTTTCAAATTTGCCATGGACTTCCCAATCAAAACTTATTCTACTACTCTTTACCCTGAAACAAAGATAGTATCTATATAACCTTCTCATCTTATTAATGACAACCATGAACTTGGCAAATAATACATGCCAAGAAGTAATAACGCTAAAGATATCAAAGTATTCCATTTAAGAAAGGTTGTTGTTGTCTGTAAGAATCAAGAAGGTCCCATGTCAGAATCAAAAATTTTTCTGAAGTTATGTTGTACCATCTCCCAAAACTCAATAAGTACTTAACACCATAGTGACGTAGCACAGATATCAGGTTGAAGTATAGAACTTCTTGTGGACAACTAGCATTTGTAAATCGGTATGATTAAGAAGCAAAATAGCGATAAGAAAGGACAGGTTTTAGGGGTTGTTTCAGTATTGGTTTGGCAGTGATCATTACTTATGAAAGGTATTTTAGGGATTTTGAAGAATTTATTTGGAAATAATTTGGACATGAATTATATGAAAAAGTACTTTTAAAATTGGGGAAAATTGATAAGATACTTTCCTTTGGCATCTCTTCCAAAGTTCCATATGTTTAAAAAGTATTCCATGCAACTCAACATAATGTATTAGAGTAAAAAAACACGGGAAAACATAAATATTATACGATGAGAACTTTAATATGGTTTGTCAATGTGTTTACATTAGTAATTAAATATTTTTGAGATAAATAAACAATTTGTCTAACTTCATCAAGCTAAACAGCGTTTTAGGAAAAAAAAATATCATTATGCTTATCTAGTTTACAATTTACAGGTGCCATCTACATCTGCTGTTATTTTGAAGTTTGAGCTTTTGCAAGCTCCAATAACGGGGAATAGGTAAGTTGAGAACATTTCTTTGGTAATTGTTGAGTCAAAGATTTGTTTTTTCTTGTTCCCACATGCTTGATCTTGGCGAAATGAGGCTTTATTTTGATAGTTACTTAGAAATTTTAATTTTACTTGAAAGTAAATGCGATAAGAAATTTACTTGATAACTATATAAATTCTGATTTTATATTTGAAAAGAAAATGCAATTACAACAAGAAATTAGGTAGTTGTAGCTACCAAAAATTGTTTACTATTTTATTTTGCTTCCATAATATTTATACTAAATGAAGCCTGAAATTGGATATTACTGCTGATTCTACTGCACTCTGTGCAGTGTAGAGTTTCAAGAACATCTGGATGCTTCATCTGTTGCTGTCCATGAATTTCGAATTCCTCCAAAAGCTCTTTTGGGACTGCACTCATACTGCCCTATCCATTTTGATATATTTCATTCTGTTCTAGTGGAAGCAAGCGTCCATGTCTGTCTGTTGAAAGCTGGTTCTCACAGGCCGATATCCAGGTTTGTCACATATCTTGTATATGTGAATAAATAACCTGATCGCAATCACATGTGAACTGTAGCTTGTTAAAGTAACTTAACATGTCGAATCATTGCAGTGATCCTTACCACCTTGAAGATGTTGCTGGCAAAAGTATTGATAGGTCCAATCAAGTATGCTTAGATTAATCTCTTACATGCGGTCATTTGAATGTGATTTTATCTCTCCTGCTGTTGATAATCTGTACATTTACATATTTTATATTTTTTCTTTTGTTGACTGTCTTGTTTCTGCTGAATTTGTACTGCAATGAGAACATACTTGCAGCTACTTTCTTGTACATGAGTGCATTTTTCTTTTCTGATGCATATGTGGAAATTTGTATTTGTTTGTATGTAAAACTTGCAGTCAACTAGCTTGAGTTTGTCTTGTTTGTAGTGATACTAATGCAATGTCTGCATAGGCAATATTTTGATTTCCATTTCAGGCTTTCAATAAAGTTTATGTCAATTATTTTTTGATATGCCCTTTCACTTTCAGGTTTTCAGTTTTAGAAAATGCAATGGGAACACTCATAAACTGCTTCATGTAGAATTGGATGCTATGCAATGATTCTTGTCTTCTGTTGACAAATATGATTCTAGGTATCCTTTAGTTTTTGTTTTTCTTCAAAGCGTATGATGAGTTCCAAGATAGGAGGACTTTTTGAGTTTTAGAAGTAAGCATCCAGATTTGCTCAAATAAGATGCTAGACCTACAAATTATAGATGCCAATGGACAAGAAAGGATGATCAGTTGAACATTTGCCGCATTATAATATAAAATGTTATTGTTTCATATTTATTTTTTCTTTGCGAACCATGAGTTCCTTAAAACTTGTGTCCTTGTATTGAGATTATAATTTTCTGATTGGTCAGGTATTGGGCTCACTGGCTTTTGTTGGCATGAACCAGATCATGCTTGTTAAATCATTGTTAGTTTCCCGTGACACTTTACTTGAAGAGCTACAAAGACTTAGCAAAGCAATTGACCAAGTGATCGATTTAACTGATTTTATGTCCAAAATGAATGATACGGATATGTTTGATTCTATCCTAAGAGCAGATCTGGTTACTGCAGATAGTGAAGTTGGGGGGCAAGGTACTCTGCAAAATGAACTTCAGGTCCTTGCTTTATTTGCACGGCAAACTACTTTTGATTATCTTTTAAAGTTTGAGGTTTTTTTGTTTAATTAAGATTTTCTTCTCTTGAAATAGAGAGCAAATGGCATTCCAGATTTCCAAAGTGATAGGTTGCCCTACTTTTTACCAACAGATGCTGTGGTGGATGTTTTTCATTTGCTGGGTGCTCAAATATCTCACTTGTGGAGCACTTTTTTGCAGTTCCACAGGTTTGCTTTTGCATTTCAGGACACTCAACTGAGTTTTCTTTAATTGCTTAAAAAGTGAGACAGGCACTTTAGAAAGCAATCACACACATATATGTTAGTAATATAATTCTATTAATGAGGCTGGTGAGAGAACAAACTTGTGTTATGAATTATGAGCTAGAGAGTAACTTTAGCTATTGTCCTTACTATTAAAATTCTCATAATTTTGGTTACTCATTGGAATTGGTTCAATAGTAGTAGGAACCCTTTAAGAGAAAGGAAACCAATTGTGATTCTAGGAATGTGATTCTATTAATGAGGCTGGTGAGAAAATAAACTTGTGTTGTAAATTATGGCTAGAGAGTAACTTTAGCTATTGTCATTATTATTAAAATTCCCATAATTTTGGTTCCTCGTTGAAATTCGTTCAATTGTAGTAGGAACACTATAAGAGAGGAAACAAAAGGTTTCTGAGAGCTTTAGATTGAGTGAAAAAGAAAAATAGATTAGTTAAATTGAATCAGTTTAGATTATTATGATTTGTTGTAATTTTTTCAGTTTAGAGAAAAGACATCAATTATCCTTTTATGACATTTCAATCCTGTGGTATGGAGCTGTCCATATCCTCGTTTAAGTGGCACATCTATTACATGATCACTCAAGTGACTTGGCTCTTATTTTTACTTGCATGGTGGCAGTCAGCAGGAAAATAGTGGTCATGTATGAGTCTAAGCCCATTTCTGATGTGATGGATCTAAAACTGTTTTCATATAATTATTTTATCTGCACTTAACATGCCTTTTTACTTCATCACAGAACAAACAAAACCAAGATAATGGAATTTCTGTGTGACGCCTGGGCTAGGGACCGCAGAACTGAGTGGTCAATATGGATGGTGTGCTCGAAGGTTGAGATGCCTCATCATTACATAAGCAGTGGAAATCATGATTCTTCTCGTCATGTTATTGATAAAAGAGTGTCAAGTTTCTGGAAATTAGCTGATGATGTAAATGCCCTCATTATGCATGCTAATTGTTGGTTGTTATATATAGAATTTTAGTCATGGTTTGGATTTGGAATTATACAGCAAGTTCTTCTTTTCCTGGTCTTTAATTATTTTATCATCATTCATGTTTTGTGTAGCCTATCCAGACTGCTATTACACGTGCTGAGCTTCATCGGCGAAGTATTGCCCAAATGAGGGTGAATTATTACTTCCACATTGACTGATTTGTCATCCTCATCTTCCTTGTACTCTGGAGTTCTACAAAGCAGATTTTGTTTCCTTGCAGATTAATACTCGGTCAATTCAAGACATGCATATTTTTGGAGATCCTCTGCGAATTCCTATTATATTTGTGGAGCGTGTCATAAATGCACCGCGGCGTACTTTTAGCGAAAATTCTTACTTTAGAAATTTGGACCTGATAGATTCACCTGGCTTACCAACTGGACGTGGCACTGAAGCCTTAAACAAGCTTAACTTGCAAAAAAAAAGCCGTGAGTTGAAGATTGTTGTCTTTGTGCATGGGTTTCAGGCAAGTTGGCTGTTTTAAGGTCGTATTGAATATCTATTCAGTTCCTCCTCCTAACTCCTCTCTCTCTTCTTTCTTTTCTGTTTTATCTTTGGTCTGCCACTTTTTCTGTGAGACTAAAGTTTATATAGGAACTACAATTCAGTTGGGAACTGTTTTGGTGCTATATTGGTGGCTATTCTACAATAACTTGCACTTTATTTGACCTATATCTAATGTGTCTCAATTGTTTAGTAAACTTAATGAGGGGAAACCTTGTTGTTGATCAAATTGGATACTTATTGTTGATTATTCCAAAGCACTGCTGATCAGTTTCATTGGACACATGTCATATGACAATGTCAAAATATTTGACCAAAATTTCCAAATTGACTGTTCTAATTTTGGCATAGCAGAGATGATAGATGGGATAAATCTGATATTATTTGTTAGTGGGATCAGGTATTGTCCTAGTTGGTGCAATAAGCTGCTACATTTTCCATGGAAGCATCCAAAATAAACTTGAACAAGGTTTTTCTTTTTTGCTGGATTTTGGCTGAAGCAAACTTAGATTTAGACATTATAGTTGCTCTCCAAATGCTATTAACAATTTTTGTAGTAACTTTCCGTTCATGCAGTCCAATGATTTAACCATCATGCTGGGTAATTATAAGATTTCAAATAATGTCTTTTGAAATAATGTTTCGAGACTATGAGATTGAATCTGATCTCCTGCATAGAATATATGATTTTTTTTTGAAGGCTTTAGCTTATTATTATGTTTCACTTTCACTTTTTTCTTGGTTTGTGTGCACAATTATTTGACTGTTCCGTGTCTATTTTTAGAAGAATGTCTTTTCGTTCTCATCCTAAACTGAGTTGCGTTTTAATAATTCAATTTACTATGTTAATGCAATATTATTATGTTTCTTCTGTGTTCGAACTGCATTGTTTAAGTTTATATGTGTAAATTAATTAATTTTGTTTGTTGCAACTCCAACAAATTAGGGACATCATCTGGATTTACGACTTATTCGCAATCAATGGCTTTTGATAGACCCCACGACAGAAGTTCTCATGTCGCAGGTAAATGAGGACAAAACATCAGGAGACTTCCGAGAAATGGGATTAAGGCTGGCTCAGGAAGTGCTCTCTTTTCTTAAAAGGAAAATGGACAAATTTTCAAGATCTGGTAGTCTAAGACATATCAAGCTGAGCTTTGTTGGGCATTCCATTGGCAATGTCATTATAAGAACAGCATTAACAGGTACATATTCATCATGGAAGGACCATGGCTCATGTTTCTAATTTGACATCACATCTTTATTTATGTCCCCACAGAAAGCATTATGGAACCATACCGAAGATATCTCTACACATATGTTTCAGTATCTGGTCCACAGTTGGGATATCTTTACAGTTCAAACTCTTTATTTAACTCTGGACTGTGGTTCATGAAGAAGTTCAAGGGAACACAGTGCATTCATCAGCTCACTTTAACAGATGATTACAATCTCCAAAACACTTTCTTCTACAAACTTTGTGAGGTACTACACACACACTGTACACATTGATTCATCAATTTTGTCTAGGATGTATTTCAGTCATGTTTTGCATTTGAAGTTTCCTTTTACTGAAGTGAGAGTGAAGAAATGGCATGTCGAATCAAAGCTGTTTGGTCGTTGTATACTTGAGATGAAACCATGGCCTTACATATATTTGCCTTTTGAGTAAAGAAATTTTTGTCAGACAAAATTTGCATTCTCCAAGTAATTTGTGTATTTGTACGTGTGTGCATGTGAGAGAGAGAAAGATAAATGTTAACTGTTTCCTTTTTAATTAAAATTCTAAAACAGTGTTTTTGTTCTTTCAGCAGAAGACGCTAGAGAATTTCAGACATATAATACTGATTTCTTCTCCTCAGGTATTTCTTGATCATCCTGTGGTTTTTAACTATGGCCAAGAATAATGTCCTTAACTGGAAAGTTTTGGTTTGAGCAATTTTCAGGTTTCTTAACTTATATTCCTTTGTGTTGGATAATGATTAAACATCAACAGGAGATGTAACGAAGGTTTTTTTAATCTAATCATAAGCTTATGAGTTAAGTATATTTGTTTCAGGATGGTTATGTGCCATATCATTCTGCCAGAATGGAATTATGTCGAGCAGCTTCCTTGGATTACTCAAGAAAGGGTAGAGTATTCCTGGAAATGCTGAATAATTGCTTGGATCAAATCCGAGCTCCAAACTCAGAGCCACGGGTATTCATGCGTTGTGATGTCAGCTTTGATACCACCTCCTATGGCAGGAACTTCAATGCATTCATTGGGCGGACTGCTCATATTGAGTTCTTGGAGTCTGATATTTTTGCAAGGTTTATAATGTGGTCTTTCAAGGATCTATTTCATTGACGAGCTTAGTAATCTGTGATATCTGCTACCCCAGCGTTGTGATTTTAGTGGGTTACATTTCCCTTGATATCTTACAAATAGGCTCAGAAATATTGGATCTGAGGGATGTCTAACAATGGCTTTGCATGGATTTGTTGGCCATTGGTTTGACGTTTTATGTCTATTCTATTTGTGCTACATCCGAGTCTGACCAGAAATATTTATTGTATAATTTTAGGTGTTGATCAATATTGAGGTTTCATGTCAAAAGATATTTGAAGGGAAACTCACAGAATGTTGTAATATTTCTAGGTTGGGTAGATTGCTATTCACGTCATGGTTTTGCTTAGAAGAGGATACAGACGGTTCCTAGATAAAAGAAGTGCATATTTGCCTTTGTAAGCAAGTTATTGTGCATAAATTTTGCAGGCAATAGTGAAGTTATGTGTATTCTTTAAGGATTGGAGGAGTGAAAATTGTTATCGATGAGATTTTAATTTCCTCATTTATCACCAAATTAAGACATTATTTAGCAAACTATATTTATTATTTACATCAATTGTTATTTATTTCTTGCTTTTGTCACATTGCATTTTCATAATAAAACTCAATACCAAAAAAAATTCTTGGTAAAACTCATGTTTTTTTACATTTGGTATTTTTTTTTATTTTAAGGAAACTAAATTTACTTTAAAAAAAAATTATACAGCAGTAACTTTACTTTTAATATATTTTGATATATTTGTTATCTAACTTTATTTTTAATATATTTTGATATATTTGTTATCTCTAAGTAGATATTGTATCCTAACAGCTGGACTTTTTTTTGTTGCTTTAATAATAGAAAAGACGATTGTGAAATTTAAAATTTGTGTCCATTTGATTTAGCATTTACTTAATGGCATTCAACAATTAAAAATTCAAATATTGGAAAAAAATATTTAGTAAATATTGATAATCAACATTTCAATTTAAAATTAGCATTCAATATTTAAAAAATATAATTGAATATAAAATTAGTATTTGAATTTTTTAATATTAATTTTATATTTATCATTATTTATTATTATATAAATTAATATTTTATATAAAATTAATTAAAGTATAAAATTATATATGTAATTATTAAATTACCAAATACTTTATATTTATTGATCATTTATAGCTACTAATTACTAATTGTTCACCACTAATTGCTACAGTTAAACCAAATAGACCTTAAATTCATATTGATGAAATTAAAATTATATTGGACCCCGCGTCTATAAAAAAAACGATAATGAAAAGAAATGTTCAAACAACAAATACAAATGCCACATCTTTAAAATATTACTAGATAATAATTTATGCTTTGATAGTTGTATTTTAATATATTATTTAGAATCTATTTAAAAATATTAATAAAATAAAATATTTATATAAAATATGTGTAAATAGATAATATTTATTTTTAAAATAGATAATACATAAAATTATTTTTTAATTGTGTATATTTTAATTATCTATTTTATAATTTTATTTAATAATTTTTTATTTTATTTATAATTATCTTTAATTAAATAGTTTTATATAAAAATTTTAATTATTTATGTGTCAAATAATTGGATTAACAATTATCAAATTTTATCTTAAATAAATAGTTAGGTGATAAATAATAATCATTCATCTAAAATTGAATTTGATATCAAAATTAATTATATATTAATTAGAAAAAAAAATACATTAAAAAAATAATACATCTTTTTATTAATATATTAATTTATCTATAAACATGAAAAGTAAAATTTACACACACACACATATATATATATATATGAAATGTATTGAATTCATCAAATAATCTCTTCAGATCCCATTTGTGTCTTAATTCATGTCATACATAACTTCTTTTTTTTTTTTCTGAAGGGAAAGTCATGTGTAAGGTTAAAAAACAACTTCGAAATATTGTTGACAATAAAAAAGAAATAGCGACAATTAGAGCAAAATGACGAAATTAGAGACGGAAAATTTAAGTTCTAAAATTATTTTAGTAAACATTATCCTAAATGAAAACCAGAAGAATGCGGTTGAATATTGACGTGAGACGTGGGATACGCATGACCAAATTTGTTATCAGGATAGCAGGGCTCTACTGACACCACGAAGATCGCGGCCTTTGGGATGTTAGACCAGAGAGACATCATTGTGGCCTCTAATCTCTAATGTATCTAATTTGATACGTTTTATATGGTTGCTGATTAAGTGCTTAATTGCTCATTCATTATCCAATCCGACAAAATCCCGTTCTTATCCAACATTCAACACTAAATCTTTCTTAAATTTACCCTTATCAGTAGTTTAATCAATTTGGTTCTCCATATCAAATCACACCTCTGAAGTTCTCATCTTTTGTCTTCTGCTTCTCTCACTTCTCTGCGTTTAATAGTTCAAAAGTTTAATTAATCTGCTACCTGGTGTTTTGCTGATGGAGAATTTATCTCTACCTCATGACTTCTTGTTTCTTGGATTCGATAGCTCTACCCAGTAAGTCTTTCCCGTCTGTTTCTTGGGTTTGCTATATGCACAAAATCAAACCAACCCAGATTGCTAAATCGAGTTCTGAGTCATTTTTAGTTGATGGGTTATTATTTCTAACTTAGATTTCTGAGCTTTTAATGTGAATTTCATTAGAATCATACTAACCCAGATAGCTCAATCAAGTTCTTTGTCAGTTTTGATTGATGGGTTGTCATCTTTTACTTAGGATGTTGACTTTTTTATGTGAATTTGCGCAAGACTTTTTGAATTGATCTGTTAATTTGATCAATTTTTTGTTTTTTCCGCTGCTATTCTAATGGTTTGATAAGTATTGCATATTAATTCTAGAATCGCTTGAAATTTTGATTGCTTCAAGGTCCTTGAAGGCAACTGTTTTAGATTCCAATCTCAACATTGTCAAATCAGAGCTAGTTCAATTTGATTTTGATTTGCCCCATTACAAGACTAAAGATGGAGTGTATAGAGACCCTACTGACGATGCCAAAATTGTTTCACCTACCTTGATGTGGGTAGAAGCTCTTGATCTTGTTCTTCAGAGGCTCACCAAATCAGGTCTTGATTTTGGAAAAATTGCTGCTCTTTCTGGTAGTGGGCAGCAACATGGTAGTGTTTATTGGAAGAAAGGCAGTTCTTCATTGTTACCATCATTGGACCCTAATAAAACATTGGTGGATCAGTTAAGCAATGCATTTTCCATTAACGAATCACCAATATGGATGGATAGCAGCACCACGGCACAATGTAGAGAGATAGAGAAAGCTGTTGGTGGAGCATTGGAGCTCTCAAAACTTACTGGCTCACGTGCATATGAAAGATTTACTGGACCTCAGATTAGGAAGATATCTCAGGCACAGCTGGAAGCTTATAATGATACTGAGAGGATTTCCCTCGTTAGCTCATTTATGGCTTCTCTTTTTATTGGAGCATATGCCTGTATTGATCACACTGATGGTTCAGGGATGAATTTGATGGATATTAAACAGAAAGCCTGGTCTCAAAAAGCTTTAGAGGTTAGTCTGATTTATTAGGTTGTTCATTTAATCTTCGCATATTAGATTATTGTTGCTGTTTATATTTGTTTCAATTGTAGGCCACAGCACCAGGTTTGAAGGAAAAACTTGGAAAAATAGCCCCTGCCTACGACGTTGCTGGTCATATTGCTTCCTATTTTGTAAATAGGTTTGTAGAATAATTGGATTTTTTTTTTCTGCATTGTATTTCTTTGCCTAGTTCAAGTTCTTCCTATTAAGTAATGTAGTGAAGGAACTAGATATTGATAAAAGCTTGCAACTCTGACCATATGAAAACTTCTTTACCTGATCAATTCATATCCTCGCTACCATTCTTAGACTTGTTCCCACACCCTTTTAACTGCTTATAACCATCTTATAAATTATGTATGACTCATATTTGATTTACTCCACATACACTTTGTGGTGTGTTAGTATAAATGCTTAAGGCTATCTCTTCAACTGATAAATCGTTGGGCTTTGTGCAGGTATCGCTTTAATAAAAATTGTCTGGTTGTTCAGTGGTCTGGAGACAATCCCAACAGTTTGGCAGGTTTAGTCTTTTTCCATGTGTAACTTTCACCTACTTGCTTAACGATTATTGACCATCTTTGTTCAAAATAAAATAAAATTACTTTCAGACTACGTCAAATTCCTTTTACATTGATTTTAGCTAGTCTCTGAGCAAGTTATTTGTCTAGACACTTAAAAAATGAAACTGGAAAAGTGAAATGATTAGGGGAATTCATTTAAACAGTTACATTAAATGCTATTTCAAAGGTTATTTTAAGAAGGGTAGCTTTGTTTTTCAGTTAAACAATGAGTAGCTCTAAATTTTTAAAGATATATTTTAAAATCGAAGTAGTTTTGTTATCCAGCTCTTATATGTACTGCATTCTGAGGTTTGAGCCCTTGCAGTGAGAAATATTCATCATTGTTACATGTTTTCTTAAATACAGGTTTAACTCTAAGCATCCCAGGGGATCTGGCAATTAGCCTTGGCACCAGTGACACTGTAAGTTGGACTGTAGACATACTGCTTCCTATATTTTAGACCATGGCAAGGCTAATGAGTGTTTATCTTGTTTGCTAGTCTAACATCATTTGAGACCAAAGTATTTTTCATAGTTTTAGTAGTTTATGAAAGTTAACAAAATTAGAGCCTTGAAGAGTAAATTGTGTGATTGAGGATTTTTGGTTTGCCTTTGTCAATTTAAACCTTGCATCCAGCTTTTCTGATGGTTGTTGCTTTTATTTTATTTTATTTTATTTTTTTGAATAACTCAATTGCAAGTATTTCTATTTCTTGGTATATAGAGATGGGTATTGTGCACCAGAGCTACTTAAGTACCTAATCATTCATGACTCATGAGTACCAGCAAATTTGAAATTGGAAAATTATTTCTTGTTAAGCATCTATGTTTGAAGCCAGCTTTACTTCTCTAATTCCTTTTACGAGCTATTTTGTGAATTATTTGCATTTTGTCCAGGATTGTTCATCTTCTTTGGAGACTTGTTCTCTCTCTCTTTTTTATGTTATTTATTGTTGTCAAATAGGTTTTTGGGATTTCTGCTAATCCTCAACCTGGATTAGAAGGGCATGTTTTGCCTAATCCTGTGGATCCAGAAGGTTACATGGTTATGTTATGCTACAAAAATGGGTCTCTGACTCGTGAAGGTACTAATCCTATTCCTAACAGGGTTTTAGATAATGAACAATTTATGAGAAATTTTATTTTTTATATAATAGAATAGTTTATAATGTCCATATCCATTTTGGTCTCTAATATCATAAACACATGTTTTTAGTTTTCTGCTCATAAATCACTTATTTAATCAGAGCAGGTATCGCCTCCCCAAAAATCCATTACGAAATGGCTGAAATGGTTGTTACTGGTACTTAAAACCGTGATTCTCATGCATTCTGTTACTTTCATTTAGTAGTTCTAACAAGAAGCTTAAAATAGATGTTCGCAACCGCTGTGCTGAGAAATCTTGGGAAGTCTTCAACAAGTTTCTGGACCAAACACCGCCTCTTAATGGTTTGTGTACATAATTGATTGACAATTTGACAAGTTCTTGATGTGACTGTTCCTATTCCATCTCCTTATGCTGGTCTCTGCAACAGATGGGAATATTGGCTTCTACTATAGGGACCATGAAATTCTTCCTCCTCTTCCTGGTTAGTTCTTGGATTTTCATCCGAGCATATTAAATGATCTTTTTTTCTACATTAATATTGAGATCAGGTATCTTCATTTCATTGACTCTCTAAATTTCTACTTCTTTCTCCCTGGCTTTCCTGCCACACAATTTATTTGACTGAAAGTCATCATTTAAGGATTTCCTTTCATACTGAAGCAGCAGGCCAAACACATGGATCACTGACCCATCTCATGCTATAGTGAAACTATTTTCACGCTCAAACCTATATTCTAAATTGCTGCAGCAAGTCGTAATTTGTTTTATGCATTTGAAGACTATTTGTTTTGTGTTGATCTTTACTGTTTAATTTGTATTTGTATCATCTAAAAGACGCCTACAAAAACTAACACTTGCTTATGCAATCAGTTGGCTTTCATCGCTATACTCTACAAAATTTCAGAGGTGATAGTCTGGAAGGGGTGAATGAACAAGAAGTGCAGGAATTTGAACCTGCTTCTGAGGTTGGTACTTTTCAGGGTATGTTGACGCATGCAATTTTGCACTATCAATACTATTGATAACACAATTTCATACGCAGGTCCGGGCATTAATTGAGGGCCAGTTCCTCTCAATGCGAGCTCATGCAGAAAGATTTGGCATGCAGTCCCCTCCAAAGCGAATAATAGCTACTGGTGGAGCTTCAAAAAACAATTCCATTTTGAACTTAGTAGCTTCAATATTTGGCTGTGATGTGTATACTGTTCAGCAACCTGGTATGTAGTTCCACCATACCAAATCTGTTCTCAAAAGAAATCCAACATCTTAGTAAAATCTTCAAAAGTCTTCTGTATCATCTAATAAAGAAGCCATTTTACTTTGGTAGATTCTGCCTCCCTGGGAGCTGCATTGAGGGCTGCTCATGGCTGGCTGTGCCATAAGAAGGGAAGTTTCGTATCGATAGCAAACTTGTACAAGGACAAGTTGGAAAAGTCAGCTCTGAGATGCAATCTTTCAGTTGGAGCTGGAAGTAAAGAAATTGTTTCGAAATATGCATTGTTGATGAAGAAGAGAATGGAAATAGAAAATCGGCTTGTTGAAAAGCTGGGACGATGCTGAAGTGAAAATAATGTACTATTAAATATTACATTTGCTTTGGATGGAAATATGTTTCTTGGATTATCCTCTTTATGCATATTAATAAGACGGGTCTGGATCTTAGAAGATGAAAGTTTCTTAGGGGTGGTTGTTGAATATGTGATTTGTTGATTAATTAATGGGTGAGTTTGTTGCATCAGGATTGAGTTAATAACTGAATAATTTGAATTATTAACTATTGAATATAACTAACAATTTTTTTTTATAAAAAAGGAACAATATGTATTCATTATGTCTTGTTCTTGTGATCACCTATTTCAAATGAAGGAGCAGAAACCTAACCGTCCCCATGACCAACTAAACTGCTGCTTTGCAAAAGCTCAAAATCACCCTAAAAAACACAGGTAGAAGGGCACACGTTCAAGTCTGTTGGCGTTGTAGGTATGAGCACCATTGATGGCCAAGCTTGCGGCGAAATTTCTTGGATTCATTGTTTGTCAATTTCAAGATCATTTAATTTTTTAATTTATTGCATGATAATATAGCAAGTTTTAAATTCTTATATCACTTTTGAGGTTTTTTTTAATAAACTTTTATACATTAAACAGTAATCCATAAGAAAATTAACGTAATAATTTCAAATGAATGACCATTTCGGTTCAACATCATCTTGATTTTTCACGACTTCTATCTAGTACAAATGGACCTAACATTATTAGACATTTCATAGACAATAATTTGCCTACGTGAATCAAATTTTCTGTATTACCAAATGAAAAAAAAATGATTGTTGGCAACGTTCATGAATCAGAATTGAGAAATTGTTCAGTATTTTACACAACAAACAATTAATTCGCAATGACAAGATTGCAGGGAGAATCAAAATGGAAAAAGACCAACAATCTGAAAACTAGCTGATTAATTGCTTTAATAGCAAACAAGGCACCGCACTGTTGGAAAGCTATAAAAAGAAAAACATCAATCAGAGTCCACATACAACCATAGCAATCTGACTGACAAAGCATAGCAAATTTAAACACGGTAAGTAACATTCATCCCTTGATCAATAGTCTTCTTGATCATCACCATCCTCCCCTTCAGCAGATTCAGCACCAACCTCTTCATAATCCTTCTCCAGGGCAGCAAGATCCTCGCGAGCTTCTGAGAACTCTCCTTCTTCCATACCCTCACCAACATACCAATGCACAAAAGCACGCTTGGCATACATGAGATCGAACTTGTGGTCAATTCGGGAGAAGACTTCTGCAACACTAGTAGAGTTGGAGATCATGCACACAGCCCTCTGCACCTTGGCAAGGTCGCCTCCTGGAACAACAGTTGGAGGCTGGTAGTTGATACCACATTTAAATCCTGTAGGGCACCAGTCAACAAACTGGATTGTGCGCTTAGTCTTGATGGTTGCCACAGCCGCATTCACATCCTTGGGCACAACATCACCTCGGTACATCAGACAGCAAGCCATGTACTTGCCGTGGCGTGGGTCACACTTAGCCATCATGGATGAAGGCTCAAAAGCACTGTTTGTGATCTCAGCCACAGAAAGCTGCTCATGATATGCCTTCTCTGCAGAGATAACAGGGGCATACGAGGAAAGCATGAAATGAATCCTGGGATAGGGAACCAAGTTGGTCTGGAACTCAGTGACATCCACATTAAGAGCACCATCAAACCTTAAAGAGGCAGTGAGGGATGAGATCACCTGACATACCCAGTTACAAATTCTACATCAATAACAACCATTTACATTAGCCTAAACTTATGCAACAACTACATATATAAAAGGCAAATTTACCTGAGAAACAAGGCGATTAAGATTGGTGTAAGTTGGGCGCTCAATATCTAGAGATCGCCTGCAGATGTCATAAATGGCCTCATTGTCGAGAAGAATAGCCACATCCGTGTGCTCAAGGAGAGAATGAGTTGAAAGAACACTGTTATATGGCTCCACAACAGATGTTGAAACCTGAGGTGAGGGATAAACAGTGAAACCCAGTTTTGATTTTTTGCCATAATCAACAGACAGACGTTCCAAGAGAAGCGAGCCAAGACCAGAACCAGTACCACCTCCAACAGCGTTAAACACCAAGAACCCTTGGAGTCCAGTGCAATTGTCTGCGAGTTTTCTGATACGGTCCAAGCAGAGATCGACAATCTCTTTCCCAACTGATACAAAATAAACACAAGTGTAACCAAATGCCCCAAAAAGAGAATTTAAAGCAATACAATCAAATTAAGGGTGTTTCTATTGGTGATTACTGGTGTAGTGGCCACGAGCAAAATTGTTAGCAGCATCTTCCTTGCCGCTGATGAGTTGCTCAGGGTGGAAGAGCTGTCGATAAGGTCCAGTCCTCACTTCATCAATGACCGTGGGCTCAAGATCCACAAACACAGCGCGAGGGACATGCTTCCCTGCACCAGTTTCACTGAAAAAGGTGTTGAAAGCATCGTCTCCTCCTCCGACAGTCTTGTCACTCGGCATCTGGCCATCAGGCTGCAAGATCCAGGACAGTTTCAGGAATTTAAACCACATCTATTTCAAATCAGAACCAAATGCTCATAGACTCAACAATAATGCATTACAACATAAATGATCCAAGGTTGAGTCAGACCAGGCCATCCAAAAGGCGGATATATCCGGGCAATTAATTAAAGAATCAAACAAATAATAGATCCGTTACCACTCGGACGGCAAGACGACGGTTCTATCGTAAATCATTGGATTCTTTAGGGTTAAACATTTGAAACAATAGATCCACACGGCTAATAAAGCAAATATCCATTCTGATTTGAGTTTCAGTATGCAATTAAATTCTAAACTACACATCTGGTGGAACGTTTAAAAAAAAAAACAAAAAAAGAACTCGATCAAGAACATTAACAAGACGGAAAGGAGCAGGAATTTACCTGAATGCCATGCTCGAGGCAGTACAGCTCCCAGCAGGCATTTCCGACCTGGATACCAGCCTGACCAATGTGAATCGAAATGCACTCTCTCATTTTCCTTGTCTTGATTCAAAAAGACTACAAGAACAAGCTAAATAAAGATTTGGAGGAGATTGAGGGATTTCAAAAGGTAATGGCTTAGAGCGGCGTTTATCAAGACGCCTTCCAATGGTGGATATTTCAGGTTTCGGGGCTAATATAAGGGGAGAGATGTGAGGTTTCTCCAACTATGGGGATTGGTTAGTTAACCGTGGTTAGAGGAATAATTAGGTAGTCCAGCCTGGTTAAAAGGAACCGTTACACATGGATAATCGCCCGCTTTAATTTTTGATTTCGTTGAAAGACTGGGCTTGCTGTTTCAAGAAACTGCAGTTATGCCACGGAGTGACTCGGGAGAGTGTTGGGTTGTGGTTTTGGGAAAGGGTAGTAATGTAATTTCAGGATGGCGTAATAGAAGGTGAACCCGGCTGAGAATGAGTGCGTGGTTGGGGATGTTGGTGCGCCAGTTGGGCTATCGATGGTGATGGATGGCACGTTTCGATCAATGGGTCCATTTTGAGAGAGTACTGTATAGGGCCCACAACTACCAAGCTGATTTGCAAAATAGTTGGCTGTGTTTTTTACGTGTCCAATCATAACCTCAGTTTTATTATTTCATGTATACCCTAAATGATAAAAAAGAATAGTTTTCATTTATAAAATATTATATATATATGAATAAAATTTATAATTTATAATAAATTATATTAATACTAACCACATTAAATTTAATTTGAAAATGAAAATTTTTTATAAATTACAATATGATATTTATATTTTTAAATGAGTTTAATTAAATTATTATAAAAAAATAGATTAATTATTTTAATAATATTATAAATCAAATCTATAAAGAAATGATAATGACTTTTACATAAAAGGACGATACTTTAA
>CATIWR010545238.1:0-30481 GCA_949677035.1 Omphalea diandra
TTCTTCATTGAGAGGTTTAGTGAAAATATCCACAAGTTGATGATTTGTGTCTATAAATTCTAACATAACATCACCATTTTAGACATGATCTTTAAGAAAATGATGTCTAATATGTATATTTTTGCTCCTAGAATGATGGATGAGATTCTTAGAGAGATTAATTACAATTGTGTTGTCACATTTAATAGGAATGTGATCAACAACCTTATCGTAATCCTTCAATTATTGTTTTATCCAAAGTACTTGGGTGCAACAACAACCCGCAGCTACATACTCAACTTTGGCGGTGGATAAGGCAACCAAAACTTGTTTTTTGCTAAACCAAGACACTAAACATTCTCCTATAAATTAAAAAGTTCTAGAAGTGCTCTTCCTATCTAAAAGACTATCTACATAATCCACATTTAAGTAACCTATGAGACTAAAGGATGAATTTTTTGGATACCATAATCCTAAATGTAATGTGTTATGCAAATATTTGAAAATTCTTTAGACAACATTCAAATGTGACTCTTTGGGACAGGTTTGAAATCTAGCACACATAAATACATTAAACATAATATCAGGTCTAGAAGTAATAAGATAAAGTAGAAAATTGATCATACCTCGATATCTCTTTTCATCAACTGTCTTACCCTATTCGTCTTTGTCCAATTTGATGGTACCACTCATGGATGTTTTTGCCACTTTGCATCCATCCATGCCAAATTTCTTGAGTATGTCCTTTGTGTATTTGGCTTGGTTGATGAAGATCCTTTCTTTAGTTTGCTTGATTTGTAGACCAAGGAAAACTTGAGCTCTCCCATTATGCTCATTTTGAATTCCTTAGTCATACACTTAACAAAATCCTTACATAGAGATTCATTGGTAGCACCAAAAATGATATCATCAACATAAAACTATTAGTGTATTATATTTGTGCCTTTTTACAAATCAAGTTGTGCCCACCTTTCCCTTTTCAAACTCATTTTTCAAAAGAAAAGAGCTCAACGTTTCTTACCAAGCTCTTAGAGCTTGTTTCAACGCATATAAGGCTCTATTCAATTTAAAACATAATTTGGAAAACTATGTGATTCAAAACTAGAAGGTTGTTCAACATAAACTTCCTTCTCAATAACACCATTTAGAAAAGCACTATTGACATCCATTTGAAATAATTTAAAATTCATATGGCATGCATAAGCTAAAAGAATCCTAATGGCCTCTACCCTTGCAACGGAGGTATAGATTTCATCATAGTCTATGCTTTCCTCTTGGTTGTAGCCTTTTGCAACCAATTTAGCCTTATTCCTGGTGATGAATCCTTGTTCATCTAAATTATTCCTAAACACCCACTTACAACCTACAACTGGGTGTTCCTTGGGCTTAGGAATAAGTTCCTATACATTATTTCTCTCAAATTGGTTGAGTTCCTCTTGCATGGCAATCACCCAACTCTCATCATCAAGAGCCTCATCTATAAATTTTGGCTCAAGTTAAGAAACAAAAGCAAGATTCTTATCTAAAAAGTTGAGTTGAGATCTAATACTATACCCTTTGAAGTATCACCAATGATTAAATCTTTAGGGTGATGCTTAGAGAATTTCTAATCTTTGAGTAGATCTTGACTTGACAATTCTTCTTGTTGATGTTGAGGATCTTTGTCTACTCTTAATAACTAGTCCTCATCTTTATCTTTGTCTTCCTCTCTTGTAGTATGTTCTAATTCCAATTTTTGAAATCACGTACAAGATCATCAACAAAAGTACCTTTCCTTAGATCAAGCTTACTAGATTCATCAAATACAACATGCTAGACTCTTCAAAAACCATTGAGCTCTTATTGAAGACCACATAGGCCTTGCTAAAGGTGAAATACCCTAAGAATATACCTTCATTAGTTTTTTACTCAAATTTCGTAAGATTATCCTTGGTACTCAATATATTGCATCCAAATACTCTTAGATAAGATATCTTGGGTTTTCTACCATTCTATAGCTCATAAGATGTTTTATTGAGAATGGGTCTTTAAAAACTCTATTTACAATATAACACGAAGTATTAATAGCTTTGGCCCAAAAGTAATTTGGCAAAGAACACTCATTAAGCATAGTTCTAGCCATCTCTACTAGTGTTTAATTTTTCTTCTCTACAACACCATTTTTTTGTGTGTTTTAGGAGTTGAAAAGTTGTGAAAAATCTCATTCTCTTAGCAATAAGATTCAAAAGACTCATTTTGAAATTCCTTTCCATGGTCACTTCTTATAGAATAAATGAAGTAATCCTTTCCATTTTGAATTCTTTTTGCACACTTTTAAAAGCATCAAAAGTATCATACTTATGAGCTAGAAAGGGCACCTAAGTGAACCTAGAGTAATCATCAACTAGGACTAGTGCATAATATTTTCACCTAAACTAGCACTTCTAGTAGGTCTTATCAAGTCCATATGAATCAATTGAAAAGGTCTAGATGAACTTACCATGTTTTTGCTTTAAAGGAGGATTGATGTTGCTTCCCTATTAGGTAAGGACCATATGTCTTGTCTCTAGAAAACCTTAACTTGGGAAGACCTTCAACTAGCTTTCCTTTTGATAAGCTTTGCAATAGATCCATGCTAGCATGTTCAAGCCTTCTATGCCATAGCCAAGCTTCATTACTAAAAGAGATAAGACACTTAAAAGATTAGTTAACCAAATTGTCTAAGTCAATTAGATAGGTATTGTCTTTCCTTTCACCCTTAAAAACTACCTTTTTATCCATTAAAGTGGTAACTCGACATTCTCTAAGGTCAAAGGCGACTTTATTACCTTTGTCATATAATTGACTTACACTAAGCAAATTATGTTGTAAGCTATCAACTAACAAGATATCATTAACTAAAGAGCAACCATTCTTACTAATGGTCCCAATGCCAATTACCTTACCCTTGGCATTATTACCAAATGTGACATTATCACCTTCTTTTTCCTTTAAGGTCGTGAATAGCTTTCTATTGCCCGTCATGTGCTTTGAGCATCCATTATCCACATGCCAAACTTTTGATTCATTGGTGGCTGCCAAACACCCCTACACAACACAAATAAATCATATTTTATTTGGTACCCAAACATACTTGGGTCCTAAGGGGTTAGGTTTTGAAAGATCCTCTAATTTGAGGTGTGTCTTCCTAATGTAACAAAAAACATTTATGTGTCCATACTTCATGCAATAATGGCATTAGAGTTTAGACCTAGGTGTTTTCCTCCTATGCAATGCCTTGGTATGAGTAGGGGGTTTTCTCATACCAACATGATGTGTGTGAGAGCATGGACTTGCATGAATGGGTGTAGGTGTGTATTTTCTATTTGTGTGTGAATTACCATGCCTTTTGTTGTATATATAAGCATGATTGACCTTTCTAGAAATAAGGTTTGAGCCTTGTTGCACTTTCCCTTTGCTCTTAGGCATAGAGGACTTAGTGCTTTAGGTATGTTTCTTTCCAACAACCTCAATACTTAAAGTTTGAGGTGTTGAGACTCTAATGAATGTAGTAAAAGGAGATGCAGAAGAAGACGCTCTATTAAAGCCTAGACCATGCCTAATCAAGGGAGGTCTTTGTGATACAATGAGTGTATCCAAAGCTTTCTTACCCTTATGAAACTTAAAGATGGAGTTTCTAAGTTCAATGACTTCTCCTTTCAAAGAGTCATTCTCTTTTCTTAATGAGGCTAGATATGAAGATGATTTGGAAAGAGTTTTCATTGACTTCTTGAGTTCTTCATTTGAAGCTTTTAATTTACTTACAAGACTATTAAAGGATTTGAATTCATCCTCTAATTTATTGCACTTTTTCTTGTAAGTTTTCATTTCTGACTTATATTTGTCACATTTCATGGTGAGAAAAGCTTATCATCTACATCATCTAAAACATCATATTCAAAATAAGAATGAGGAGAATAACTTACCTCATTAGGAGAGTCCTCTTGAGCCATGAAGCATATGTTGGCAATCTCTTCTTCTTCATCATCTTCACTTGAGCTATCATCCCAAGTGGCTTTGAAGCTCTTCATCTTCTCTTTGTCCCTTTTGTTCTTCTTCTTTAGCTTGGGGCAATCATACTTAATGTGGTCTTGCTTGCCACACTCATAACAACTCTCATCGTTTGATCTCTCTTTGGAAGTTGGAGTAGCTTCCTTGAAGTTCCTTCTTTCTTTTCTTCTTCTAATAAGCTCCTTGATCCTTCTAGAAAGCATTGCAAGTTCCTCCTCCTCCTTGTCACTCTCCTCTTCACTTGAGGCTATATATATATATATATATATATACAAGAAATACCTTGGTGTCATAAATCATAAACTATGATGATGAGTCCAGGATTAACAAAAATGACAATGACAATGACAATTTTGCTTTCCTGATCAATTTTTAGAAAAACTTATTTAAATGCACGTAAATATTACAACAACAGATAAGAATAAAAGATTCATTGAATAGTTGAAGTGATTAGGGTACGCACTATTCAGCTCAAAATCAAAAAATAAATTGAATGGATGGATTTGATTTAATTTGATTTGAATAATTAAAGGAATACAATTTATTTAAATATTATAAAATTATTTTTTTCAAAAATTTAGTTCAAATCAAATGAATTGAACCATATTTGATTCAATTTGATTTCATTCATACACCTTTAAATTTTAATTAGTTCAATTTTGATGAAAACTAAACCGGTTAATGAATACCTCTAAAAGTGAATGTTCATATGCTTGTGCATGTATTTTTTTTTTTTTTTATCTTTTTTTATTTTTATATTTAACTAAAAATTTTCAAATTCAATTTCATTTTGTTCAATGAAGGTAAAGAAAAGTTCAATCAAACTAGACCAAAGTTGAATATAAATATTATTTAATAAATATTTAAATTTTATATATTATATAAAATTTAAAATTTTACTTAATTTCACTATATAAATACTTCAATAATAATATATAATTTATTAAATATTAAATAGTATATAAATAAATAATTTAACTGTTAAAATTTGACATAAACAACAATAATGAATCAATAAGTACAAGTTAATTATCTCAAAAAGTTTACTAAATGTCAATTTATTATACTCAAATATTTCTAATTATATAAAAAATTATTAAAGTAACAAAAATCAAATATCAACATAATAAATATTCTTTTAATAAATCGCTTGTAATTGTGTGTAATGATTTATTGTTTATTAAAATTAATAATATTATATCTTAAAAATAATTAATATCAAACTTGAAATCACAATGAATTTATGTATTTTTATTTGCAAAGAAAAAGTAAAAGCAAAATCATAATACATTTTTATTAATAAACAATGTAGTGGACTTAAATTTAATAAAAAAATTAGAGTTCAAGATCAAAAATTCAAAAAAAAAAAAGAAAATAACCCAAATTTATCCTAATCGAATCATTAGATTTTGAAAAGATTTATCAATTTTTGACGGATTTAAATTAAAAATGGATCTAAAAAGTTGCTCAACTCAGTTAAAAAATTGATTTTCGAGTTTACTGATTGAACTAGTCAAGCCCGACCCCATCGAAATTGAGAACCTTATGTTTAACTTTGATTAAAACTTGAATTTGTAATTTTTTATTTAATCTCAGATTAATTATTTTCCGTTAACGAGAGTGCTTAATCAACAGTAGTTGAACTCTTATCATATATGTTTTGAATAGTATGGGCCAACATGAAACTGACAGTAAGGTAAAGTACTGTTTGCCACGAGGGTTCAAATATTGCTATAAATGGAAAATCAAAACTGCCCACGTCGTTACGTTTTTCTAAAAATTTTATGTGCAAGTGTGATATTTTCTTTTAAATCCTAATTCTTAATTTTCCCAAACTGAAATTTAAACAGACCAACTTGTGATATTGTATTATCTGGTGTTGGTTTGAAATTTTGAACCAAATATTAAGTTCTAAAAATTGACAGTTTTTTTTTTTTTTTTTTGTCTCATGCAATAAAAAGTTTTCTTGAGTTTTACTTAATATTCTCATCCTTGGATTGGTCTAAATATTTTTACATCAGACCTAGTAGATTTATGAAAAATTTTATCTGTCTCTTATAGACGAACAGACTTTCATCACTTAGGACAACATTTATTAATTTATAGTTGAATTTCTCAATTACTAATTAACATTGTTTGACAATATAGATTGTGATTATTACAAAATTAAGCATTAAAGTGCTTTCTCAAGAGACTTTCTTTGGCTTCACAGCAAGTTGTAAGAAATGGAGGAGAAAAGAGAGCAAGTATATGGCTTAAAATTGTAATAAAAGAAAACGGGGTTTCACAAGGCAAGATTCTCTCAATCTCCAAAGTATTTGATTATGATACATACAAAGCTTCAAAAAACATACATCAATACATTATTAGGTTGACTTACAAATGAAGCACAACCTGTATTTTAACTTAATAATAAAGGCAAGTCAAACTAAAACAGATACTACCACATAATAACTTAGTAGTTTCATTACCATTTCTCTTAATATTTTAGAGGAGAGAACATATCACAAGTAAGAAGAAGGATGCTAGTGGGAAATATAAGGATAATTAAGAAAAATTTTACCAAAATTTTAACAGAAAAACAGATCAGCGGGGAGTGTGGAAGTGATATTTTCTCTTGGTACATAATTAATTTGTTGTTACCCATCTAATTTATGGGTGTTGCCATTTATTTTTCTGGTCCTTACTTTTAATTTTGGGATAAGGTACACTTTTGCCCTTTATCTTTATGTTTGGCTCAAGGAATATATAATCCCCAAATCTAAAATTTAGAACAAATAACTATCAAAATTATTTAGTACCATTATTTATGTCTTTGTATAAACGGAAAGAGAAAACGGCTTCTCCTCCATTAAACCACGATAAAAACAACAGGTTTCTGATGGTATTTTTATTTTCACTTGCATGAATTATGCTCTTCACTTTCTTGATCACTTGAGTCTTGCGTCCAATAAGGTATTTACAAGTATAAAAGAGATGCTTAGCAGAAATTCATAAGTTCCTTCTAAACTCCAAGAATTAGTTAAGATTAAAAACAACTAGGACATTCTTACCTTTACACTTTGGAGGTCATTCAAGAGCCTTGCAATTGTATGGTATGTCTACATAGAGTCTCGTATTCATAGCTCATTACAACTTCATCTAACAATTTGCATGCAGTGAAATAAAAAGGTATTAAAGATGTTGGTCCTAAGTCAATGGTTACAAATCCAAAAGGTGATATTCCTTAGAAGGAATTTCATCAAACACTTGGTGAGCCAAAATCAAATACCCATGTACACTATACAAATGGATCAATGCATTTTGAACCAACGAAGCACAACAAAAATTCATCTTCCAAATCGCACAATGAACGATTTTTCCATTAAAATGCTTGAAATATGCTAATGCTTTTAGCGCAAAAATGAAGCTCTTGTCGTCCATTTCAACCCAATTTTGAACCATTTGGTGAAAGAATGAGAAACCATGAATGACAATTTGGGTATTAGAGTATCCAGGTTCCCATATTTTGCGTCCCTCAACATAGTTGGCTTCTTCGTATCTCAATCTCCTCACCCACCCAAAATCGACATCGCTCACATCTTCCTCTTCTCTTATTAAAATCAGCGCTGACTTGGATCCCACCAACTCGAGAAGAATCCCGACGTTCTCCCCCCCTCCTCCTTCGAACCCCAACCAAGTCGCACTGAACCACCATCACCCCTCCTTTTCGACTTTATTTTTTTCAAAATAAAAAAAAAAAAGGGAAAATCAGCAAATAATTGTTGTTGTTTGTCGAGGCATCTTTGCGAAGAGAAAAAAAGAAAAAAAAAAAGAGATATTTTGGAAATGACCGGAGGATTTAAGCGTTTCTAGATCAATTGGGAGGGAGAGTGAATTTTTATTGTGGTTTAACGGAGGGGAAGCCATTATCTTTTTTTGTTTATACGTGAGCATAAATAATGATATTAAATAATTTAAACAGTTATTTATTCTAAATTGTAAATTAGACACTTATATATTTCTTAAGCCAAACATAAAGAGTAAATGTGTATCTTATCCCTTCAATTTTTGGATGGTATTTAAATTGGGATTAGCTGCTATAGTTACTTTTATTTAGTTGACGTTTAATTTCTTGGTGTTTTCTATTAAATTCTTAGATGGTGCTGGTTTCTTTCTTTCTTTCTTTTTTTTTTTTTTCTTTTTTGAAATTATAATTTTTAAAAAAAAAAAAAAAAGTGGATTGTTTCTAGCACATGACATAATAAGCCTTAAAAGCAATTGGGTTTTTCCTGTGCAATATTGCTCTCAAAGACTTTAAAACACCGACCCCTCTCCCTTCGTCTTCCTCTCCTCTCCTAAAAGCAATGAATGAAGGCCTTGTTGCAATTTGTAATTGCAATATTTACTCCAATTTTCCCTCTTCTGCATACTCCTTGGGATTTTTCCATTCATTAATACATATCCTGGCCTCAATTTACACCCTTCTTCCACCAATACTTCAATTCAATTCTTACTCTCTCCCTTCCTACACCCTTCACCTCTCTCCCATAATTAAATTAAGCTTTAAAGAAAACCCCATCTCTCTCCCTTCATTTCCCTATATATATAATGGCCTAACAGGTTCAAACCCACCAACACCATCACCAAGATCATCTTAATGGTGCTACACTTGTTACGCATGGTTCAAGCCTAACCACTCTTGATCTCTTCCCTTCTTCCTATCTTGAATTAGAAGAGCCTTCTCCTCTCCCCGTAGGTTGGCAAAAGCTCCTCAACCTTCAGGTAACACACACACACACATATATATATATAAACATGTATAAAGTTTTTACGTCTGCTTTGTTACAGGTGTTGAATTGGGTTTTCCATGGTGTTGTGTTTTCAGACAGGTGAAATATACTACCCGAAGAACGCACAAAAGATGAGTCGAAGAAATGGGAACGGACCTAAGCTTGACCTGAAGCTGAACCTATCACCACCAAGGGCGAATCCTAGAGTGGAATCACCAACCCGATCAGCAACAGTATCACCAACATCAGCACCAAGCTCATGTGTGTCATCAGAGCTAAACCAAGATGACACCTCTCTGCGATACTCTAATAGCCCTGAAGCTACTTCCATGGTGCTTGTGGGGTGCCCTAGGTGCCTCATGTACGTCATGCTCTCCGAAAATGATCCTAAGTGCCCCAAATGCAAGAGTGCTGTGTTGCTTGATTTCCTGCATGACAACAACAACAACGTGCAGACGAGGAACATTTAAAGAGAAAAGACGAAAAAGTTGGGCTTTCCTTCTGTTGATTATGCTACCACTAGGACTAGTAGACTTTCTACATCCAATCTCTTTTTTTTTTGTTAAATATCAAGTAGTGCTATTTGGGCTCCATGTTTTTTTTAGGTCATTTTGTTGCTAGAGTGGTATGAATGTAGGGAATGGGAAAATTAAGGGGGGTAAATGACAAAGTTGGAGCCAAAATAGCACTATTCTTCTACTTCATTTCTATCCTTTTCTTTCTTCTCGTCATAGAATAAATAGTATGGGCTACATGGACTCAAAGGTAGTCTCTGTTTTTCTTTCTGGGTTCAGCTTTCTTCCCTTTTTAGCAGAAGACAACGTAAACTGGTTAGTCGCAGCAGGCCAAATTTTCCTATGAATGCTAGGTATTTTATGATTTTATCCTTTTGTTTTTTGTTTTTCTTCAATCAATCCATTTAGTTTTATATTACCTTATATCCAACCAAAGCATGCCACGTTGACTATTAGTAGGCACTGATGCAATGTCCATGTCAGCTGAAATACAGGGTAAAGTGAATAATCACTTAATTTACTTGGTACTCTATAAGATGGGTAAATTTTTAACAAGGAATAGATTCTTCTGTACTTGAAAACAGTATTAGAAGATGGCAGCGGGATGACTCAGGCCCCACCAAGTCGTGAATCATAAGCTATGCCTAGCTGAATTTCCATTAAAAAAATTTTAAAGAGCAATCACTCCATGGTACCAAACCCACATGCTTATTTCCAGCTAATGATGATTATTATAGGCTAATTAACGGAATGCTGTAGAGCAACACTAGGCCTGATAATTCACCACCAAAGCTAAAGCAGGCTGACTAATTATATGGCCATATTCTTAATTAAAACCCACTACTACGGATATGTTATTGACTTTAGCTTTTTTCTTTTTCTTTTTCTTTTTGAGAAATTGACTTAGGGTTTTTATTTCCAAAACCCAAAAGATCTGCAGAGGCACATTAGGAAATTCTATGAAATGATAAATTTTTGCCCATTTAGGCACTATAATTCCACTACAGGCCAGCATTTACCGGTCTTCCCTTGCTACTCGCTAGTTACAAATATCCCCAACACCATGATCAAAGACCAGATACAACACAAGATACATTGTTATGAATACAAACCATATTAACGGAAACAGGAAACCAATTATATAACTATATGGTGTACAAGAATTTCTGTAAGGAAAAAAGAAATGGTAATTAAGTAAATGGAGAAGAGAAGGAGGGGGGCGGGGGGTTGAAGCGCGATAGTTTGGTAGTTCTGAGCATTGAAAAAAAGGGGGACTATATTAGATTGAAAGGCCATTAAAAACACATAAATGCGAAAGTAATTGAGACAGCGAAAGTAATTGAGACAGTTGAGAATAATGAAAGGTATTACGTCAGATGATAAATACAAATTTAATTCCACCTTCGGCCCTCTATTGTCCAATCTTTTCTTCTGGCTTTCCTTTTCACTCATCACTACCCACTAAATACCACCTTCTGTTGTCATTCTCTGTTTTGGTAAAGCCCTTCTCTACTGCTGCCCCCTCCCTCCTTGTCCATGTTCTCACCATTAATTTCTGTTTCTCTTTTTTCAACTCTCCTTAACTTGCACATAATGCTTTCCCGTCTCTCTCTCTCACACACGTACACACTGACATTACTCATTAAAAAGCATAGGGAATACCAAGAAGACAACCTTATCCCACGTAACAGAAAGAAAGATCTATTAAAAATCTTCAATTTAAGTTGCTCTATAGTGATCTAGACTGTTGTTCACAACTTCAAATACATATAAATACACAAGGAAACACATACGGTCGTGTCATCATGCCCACGCGGACAGATGAGAGAGGGCCACGCTCTAACATAAAGTGAAAGCGGCCAACACAGCCACACAAGCTGAAAATCCTCATTCAGAGGTTTTAATGAGAAGTTTTGCAAAAGAATAATCTCTTGCATAAAAATTATGGGAATTAGCCACCATCTAAGGTTATCAAAGTTAGGACCAACTTTAATAAATAGCTAGTTTGACTTGCTACACGCGGTACATGGATTACTAGAAGCAGTAGGTTGCCAGACCGAGTGCTGATGACTTCTCTATCCTTTTTCTTTTTTTTTTTTCCCTTCTTTCCCGTTCTTATAAAAAGAAAAATGTCCAATACAAATATAGATACAGAAAAGATATCCCAGTCAAATCTATCAAAAGAAAATCCTAAAGTTCAAGATCATTACTGAACAAAATCCCTGTCAATTCTATGAGGCATTAGCGTGTGGGGTTGTTTGTAAATTCATCTATATCCACCACTCTAATGACAATTCCACTAAATTACAACAATTATGGCATTCCACATGCACCATCTTTATAGTGCATGTGCCTGTCTCATATGCGTCTATAAAAGTGCTTACATGTCTTTTACCAGTAATCCAATTAAATTTTATGCTTGTACAACTCGACCTTGAAGACAATTTTGAGGGAAAAAAATAATTTAAGTTCTCCTGGATCAGTAATATCAACCTTATTATGTTTTCTACTTTCCTAAAAGAAATAATTGAGCTCATGCTAGACTGATAGTATTTATCAAAAAAGAATGCTACACTACTAGTGTTTATGGACAAGTATTGAGCTTTTCTTTACATGTAAGGGAAGTGAGCAGAAGACACTACCTCAGACAAATGGAATCCCTAAATTCCTATCAAACTTTAATGCATGTGACATGTGGACCTGCAATTAAAGAGCAGGATAAATTCAATGGGAGGAAAGTGAACCAAAGTAATCAGGAAAATTTACGCTATGGACAGATAGAAAATGCTCATAAGTTACCTTTTCCTGAGTTAAGAAATAGCCAACCTGCAGCTAAAATGTGTCTTACTATGTTCTCCATAATTTAGACAAAGGGAACAAAACAAAAAAACAAACCAAGCATCAATACTAAAGAAAGTAGCCTGAGAAAACGCATCCAATCAACAAAACAGAAAACAAAGTGAGAGTTTACTTCTCAATTCAATAGATCAGAACAACTCTATTTCACCTCAGCTAAGCGGCATAAGAAAACCTTCATGTAATGGCTTTCAAGATATGGCATTACATTTGACTCTCAAAGCCCAATCCTGCTATCAAAATATGGGGCTTACGTGAAAGTAACCAATATCTATGTAGAGTGAACTTACCTATATGTTGAATTTTTATGCACCTAAAAAACATACAGCATTTCAAAAATTTCCAGAGATGCAGCACTTTGGCCTCTAAGGTGCATGCTGGGGACCACACTTATTTTCCAAACACCCTACAGGTCATGCCAAATACTGCAAAACTACACAAGAATGTTATGCATTCAAAGCTCGGTTTCTAAAATAGCACTTTGCACAGGCAGAAGAGAGCACGAAAGAAAGTACTTGTATTTAACATGAAAGAAGAAAACATTGAAGACAATTTTCCATTATAAAGTCAAAACCTTAAGATACCATAGAATATATGACATATATCCATTCAAAGCTGTTGGCACAGTTAGTAAATCAACAATAGGAAAACAGCTTTACGCCAAGATAAGCTTTCAATTCATCCAAGTTCGGGAAAAATTAAAACACCAATAGTTTAGTCCTTTGTTCTTTGTTCTATCAGAACTTGCAAAGATAGGTTAAGTTCAGATCAGTGTATAATTGTCAACTCCCAAGTTTTTACATGTAAATTTGTTAGTCATACTTAATGAAAATTGGAATGTTGCCTATTCAATTTACTTGATTCTCCTCTTCAGGAGGAGTAGAGACCCTCAAATGAACCCAAAAACAAAAGTCAATGGTTAACCAAACGGGAAATCATAAAATTGTCATGCTACCAGAGTGAAATGGCAAAAAGACAACAATAACAGAGAAGAAATGTAAATTCACCAAAATAGGATCACATAAATTTTTTAACATTCAGAAAGCATAAATAGAAGGCAAACAAGCACTTCAAATTTAGTTAACAAACTAAGCATCTATATCAGATTAAAGATATACATGGGACATATGTCTATCCCTTCGATTTCCTGTTTCCAACACTAACCCTAGATTAATGACTAAAGCTCAAAATAATAACTTTTAGGAAGATCCACAAATTTTTGCTTCCTAAAATAAATACGCTTGAAGAATCCATGCCAAGTATTGCTGTGCTGGTAATGTGTAAACAAGGTCAAGTTTCCACTTCCTAGTCCTTAAAATGCTTTGCCAATAAATGTACTCATGCAGAAAGCAGAACATAATCCGTGAAAAGATTTTCACAGCTTATAAAATAAAAAACTTATCCTATTAAGGACCCCATACTCATCAAAATATAGAGTGCATCAGACAAACAATTTAAATTGCAATGAATTATCTGCTTTCAGGAACCCTATCATGCAATTTCCTCATCAATAGTATATTATCAGTTATCTGGACACCACATGCAGATGACAACTTTGCAACTCAGATCAAATGGTGTTGCTGCCTGGACCAATTAGAAAGCTGGTATTGGTCACAAGAATCAATTAAGAGACAGACTGATCATTCTTAAAAGCAGCAAAATGCTAATGGCCCTATACAAAGTCATGCCTAAAAGCATATCCACTAATACTAAGAAACCTTTACGCTAAGATTTTCATTAACTCATGAATAAATGGTATGGACCAAGTGAAATGGAACAAAAAGGCAGGTTTATTGCAATAGTCGCAGTTAAGACTGTGTTGACAGTGAACCAGTGGCGGGTCCCTCCAACCAATTATACTGTTAGCAGTACACCAATCTCCCCTGTTGTAGTTTTGCTTTTGAACTCTTCAATAAAGTTGCACCATAAGCACAAAGTCCTCAAAATACAACAATGCACCTATCAAATTGTCACCTTGATTTTCTCGAAAGAACAAGCTTTATGTTGCAGCTTTCAAGCTAAAATATGAAAGATGCTCCAAAAATTCAGTTGAAACTTGCATTTTACTCTTTTGGGTCTAATGAAGGAAATCAAAGCGCAGTTCAAATAGAAAAAAGATGAAATCAAAATGCACTAATGTTAAAATCAATCTAAATCACCCTATAAAACCAATCTAAATCACCCTATCATCCTTTTTACGGTACGTGAATCTGCCTTCAATATCTTTTCGTCAATTATGTGTTCGAGTAATTGCTGTTCAGTTGCTGAATAGCTGGAGTATCTGATAATTTTCAATCCAAGACACATAATAATTCAGTACTCACAATGGATATTTATTTACTTTGAACATCCTCCAAGTGAATTTTATGTACTTGTAAATTTCGAAAATTTTTTACGATCCTGCAGAACTGAACTGGCCCAAGCTTAAATTTAAGCACTCTCTTCAGTAGGATTCCATCCTATACTTGAACTACTTAAGTTCCTAACACTCTCCGCCCCCCTCTTCCCCAAAACAAAATTCATATACCTCTCTCTCACACACACAAAACAACTAGGCATTCAATGATTTCTGTTGAGTATTAGGTCAGAACATATGCCTCCTTGAAGAAACAGCATTATTTATATGATTTTGAGCATAAATAATAAGATTCCCTCTCTTTTAACTACACAGTATAGAATGAACAGTTTCTCTGGAGTAGGACAGAATGAACAATCTGCCTCCTGAAGCTCTTACGTCACCAAATATTAAGTACTTGATGAATAATAGGAATTATTAAAGGAGGAAGTTTCAGGTTAGGAAGTTGAATTGTAGTTCAGTACAATGACTACGAAAGCTTTGGTGGCTGCTTTTAAATTTTGAACTAGTAACTCAGATTACCATGGCAACCAGCATTAGAAAGAAAGAAAATAATAGAATAGGAAGCAAAGAGAGAAAGAGGGAAAAGAAGGGAACCACAATGCAAAGGTGCCTTCCAAAACATCTCATATTTTCATTAATCAAAAGCTAAGAACATAACTAGCTTAGACATGTTTACAGAGACCAGAAGACTTTTCCTTATAGAACAAAGATTAGTAATCCCAAAGTAGGAAAATATTAAACCATAGTTGTGAACACAAACAGCTTCTTAAGTAGGTCCTCTACATAATAACCCTACAATTCCTAAATAAGAAGCAACTTAATACACATAAGTAAACAATTAAAAAAATTGCATTAGAAAATATACAAATTTCATAATTAATAACTAAAACTAACTACTTCCTAAGCTTGTTTTGTTATTCTATAAATTGTTACAACATGAACCTAACTAGAAGCACATCATGTTGAAGTTAGTTAAACCAAAACAGTTTCACCCATAAGAAGAAGTTTTGTTAGATTGGAGATGAATAATTTCTTCAATGACAATACAGAAGAGGGTATATTTTCTTATAAGTATATAATTTCTAGAATCGAACATGTACTGGCAGCAAGAGTCAACTCTTTGCAAAATTTAAGACAAAAAAAATGCTCAATAAGTATCTTATCATAGCAGAAAAATAAAGATTCATTATAGCATTAAAAAGAACACCAAAAGAAGCCCAATTAAATAAGGAAAAATTATCCCAACTTCATATTCATTTCAAAACATTTACAACTGCTTAACCTAGCCTGCAACCAACATTCTAAATACAATCCATGTGGATTCTAAAGTGCAGTTAAAAAAACTTTAGTCATGAGAAACATATTCTGCAATTTACCTGATCAAAATTGATCCTCGAAATATTCCATATTAACTCCAATAAGAGTAGCACTTATACATGAGAAATCCAAACATCTAACAAAGGAAAGTATAAGATCCCACCAAGAAAAACCTTCAAGGATTCTCTTGGTCCAATTCTTCCCACCCACCACTACTTATATATTTGTCAACTATACCAAGCTCCTTATTCTGATGAACTCGCCTGGCATAGTTCTCAATGGAGATAAGACCTTTCTTCAACCTTCTATAGTATATGACCTCCCAAGGCCACAAGCGAGCAGAACCAAAGTAAGCCACAGCAGTTAAACACCTTTCACTCTCTTGGAGATCAAGCCCATAATGATGCTTCAGAACCATGCACAACTCCTCTGAAGAAAGGCTTGTTGAATGGCCAGAGCATGAACTGATAGGACGTTCTGAATGTGGATTCTTCAATGGAATGGGCACATGCTCTGTCTTCAATTCATCAGAATTTTGAGTGTCCATACCCATTTCTACAAGGCTTTCTGGAGAAAAATTCCCAGTATCAATTGCACCTTTCTCTATTGCGGGTGCGCTTGTCTTTGTTACTTCGTACGATGAATCAGATGCAATTTGGCTGTCTTCATTATCTTTCTCTAGAGGCTGGTTTTTCTCCATTTGATTTTTCATTATGGAAGGAGGCACTGCATTTTCATTGTTTACTGCCACCATTCTATTTTCAAGTTTTGCATCCTCCAAAACATTATCACTTTCCAATGGTTGCCCTTCTTCAGTCAAAATCGCATTAGATTGTGGAGTAGTAGCATTATCTGAAGATCCCTTCATATTAAACTGAGCCTTATTTGAAGAAGATGGTAAGGGTTGACCAAGTGAGACAGACAAAGATGTATGGGAGCTTGACCTTCTCTAGAGCTTTGGGGTCTAGAACAATGTGAAGTTGAACTAGACCTTGATTCAGACAACAATGAACCTCCTCTAGAAGACACTGACCTTGATCTAGTGTGGGAATGAGACCTTTTCATATACTCATAAGATTGAGATGCTGAGTGAGATTGGAAGGCAGCGTAATCAGAATTGGAGGGAGATGAAAATGACTTTCTTGCTTTCTTTGTGCTGTGTCTTGTTGGAGATACTGTTTCTTTCCTACTTCTCTTATTTCCTCCATAGTGCTTCTTATTAGACTTATCAGTTTCCTTCCCTATAGGGGAGTTTCACCTGCCTATTGATCTGTGATGTTTTCTTAAGGCAGATGATTTCACATCATTCTTGAGTTGCCCTTTTGGCATTGCATCCCTACTTGATCGCAGCCTCTCTTCTGACCTGGATTCAAATTTTCCATCTCACATAAACTTCTACCTCTTCTGTTGGTGTCATCATCATGCCTTCGACCAAACCTGGTGGACTTTCTAAGTGAAGTATTTTTTCTGGGAACAGTTGCGCATCTTGTGACCTGAACCTCCACATCTATAGCAAGTTACCTGGAATTTTGCATCACGAGGGCATTTCAGGTTTGCATCAACATGATCTCTACCTATATCCTTTGGAGGGCTTTGTAGATTAATAGAACCACCAGGATAAACCATCTGATGGATTTCATCATCATATTTCCTATCATAACCTTGGCAAGGTTCATACCTGTCAAATTCTGTAACATTTTCAACACCATTTTCATTCAGTTGGTCATGGAATTGTGCACTCCATCTATCATTGTCTGCTGGGTCAGCTTCAAATCTACCATCTTTATTCAAAAACTCCTCCTTATAGCCATGGTTTGCTTCCCCCAAGTTATCTTTGGTCCTATCACTCCTTCATCATGCTTGTCAGTTGTCAGTTGAACCACGCCTTCTGTCAATTCCATCTGATTGCTTAACATTCATCTCGTAATCCGCTTCATCAGAACCCAACTTTCCTTTAACATAATCTCCTCCTCTCATAGAATCCCTGCCTTGCTGTCGCTTATAGGACCTAGAAGCCCTTGCTAATCTCTGAAATGGTCTAGGCTGTTTATTTGACCCTGTGAGAGTCAATGGCTGACCACAAATGTACCTCTTCTCAAGTGCTCTCAAAGCTTTCTCTGCATTTGGAGGAAACTCATAAACTACAAACCCATATCCATCTTTCAACCGCACATCACATTGTCCAAACCTTTGGAAGACACGCTGAAGTTCATTTCTACGAATGTGTGATGACAGATTACCAATATACAATGACATCAGCAACCCAATTAAATTCTCCCTTAATATATATATATATAAAAAAAAAAAAGGAGATGCCCAACAAATTTCTAAAATAAATAAAATGTTTTTTTTAGAAACAGACACAAATATTCATATAGAAGTATGTAAATGTCTAGTTATGGTCAAGACAAAATACAACGTGCTAAGCTGCTCATCAATCGCAAAGCACAGAGTTATGTACCCTACTGAACAACAACGACCAAAATGAGACTCTAGACTTCAAATTGATTTTCATTCTTCAAAATAGGGGCGGGGGCGGGGGCGGCGCAAAAATATGAAAAAACATCATTTAAATTCACAACCTGACAAACCCATCAGCACGAAAAGCTCATGGGCTTCTAGAAATGCAGAATGTCATGCTAGAAAAAATAAGTCCAGCCCTGCTAATAAAATAAGACTTGAACACACACGAGGTGTAAAGTAACAAAATCTTATTATTTGCTCGTCATAAATCATCACGTTTTTTTCACACCACATACATAATCCTCATTCCTTTCTAGTTTTCCTTTATGAATAATATAAACACGTGCATTAAAAATCAATATCAGAAAATGGCATACAATATCTTAAACGTAAGCTAAAACCATAAGTTTGCGATTTAAAAAAAAAAAAATCAAACGTTTATGATAAACACACCAAAAAAGAAAAAGAAAGAAAGAAAGAAAGAGCGGAATGGGTAAACAATAGTCGGGAATTTCATCGAACAGCTTATATGCAGTACAAAAAAAGAGCATAAACAAAAGCCACAATAAGCAGCAGGAGGAAAAACTAGCAATACCTGCAGAAAACAGCAGATTTGATGGTAGTATTATCTATGTTGATCGACGATCGGTCGCTTGTGACTTGTATGTTGAATCGCTTTAGAGAAGCGCACGGTGCGGACCACTTGCTTGCTATAGTGGTCTTTATTTTACTTGCTTTCCACACTACCATTTTTCTGTTTTGTGGACGTGGCAGATGTTTATTGGCCCTGATTCGCACGTTTCGTGGGAGTGGCACGATGGGACTTTTTTTTTTTCTATAAAATGATATTAAAAGAATTTTGCTTTTCTATTATTTGCATTATAATAAATTTATCAGCGATTTTTGGTGATATTAGACTTTGAAAATCTTTAATGGAATTACGAGATTGTGAATAGAAACACTAACTGAAATTAAATTAGTAAAAAAAATCTATTTAAGCTTTAATATATTTTTTATGATGAATTTTTATATAAAAATAAAATTATTTAATTAATAAAAAAAGAGCAATACCTCTACAAATTTTTATACTAAGAAAATACATAATTTATATTTAGAATATATAAATATAGATCTTGTCATAAAATATCAAATTAAATAAGGAATGCACTTCACGTGATGGTAGTTTTCGTGACATATCTTAACTGTACCGACATGATATTATTATAAAATATATCCAAAATTTAATTTCACTCACCCAATGAATTTGAATCTCAAATCATCAATATATATTATTAATTTAATTTTAGTTTCATAATTAGTTTTAAATAATTATTTATTATTTATCAAATAATTATGCATAATATATTCACATATTATTATTTTATGCTATAGAAAACTATCACATTAAAAAAATCTAAATAGAAAACTAGAAAAATGAATATTCTAAAAAGAAAATTAAAAAGTTAAGTATCATATAAAAAATATTTTTTAAATAGAAAATTAAAAAAATCTAATAGTAAAAATTATAAATATAAAGTTAAAATCATATAAAAAAATTTGAACAAAAAATTAAAAGATATAAAAGTATAAGTTAAAATTAATTTAATTCATCATTAATTAATTAAATAAAAATTCAATTGTTAAAAAGTTTAAAGAAGAGTTTAAAATAGAGTTGTTATATATATTAACTTCATTTACTAATTTTCAATATTAATTTTATTTACTAACTCCAATATTCCCACAATTCTATGGACGATTTTGGGTCAATTTGGTTTATAATTAATTTTGAGATAGCTAATGGAGACATGCTAATTATTACTGTTAACTTATCAAATAAGGATAAAAAGTATTATTTTGAAATTATTACTATTAACCTATCAAATGAGGACAAAATTACTATAACACATTGTTATTAAGTGCAAAAAATTAAGATAAGTTTACTGAAATAAATATACAAAAGATATAATCTACATAAATTTTAAGGATAATTTTATCATTTAATTTAAAATTATAATAATCATTGGTGAAAATATTTGGATTAATTATTATAAACTTTTTATGATTTTCGATATTTAATTAAGTTGTTTCTTAAGTTTCAAGATCATATGAAATAGTTTGTAATTTTGATTTGTTAAACCAGAAAAAAATCTTTCCATTAAAATTTTAAATTTTATTCTTTTAATTAATGGTATAAATATAAAATTAGAACAAATATTTTCTATAATAATAAAAATATCCTAACACTAAGGTTCCATTTGTTTATAAAAATAATTTGTCTGAAAAAACATTTTTAGAGCAATATATTTTCTGGTGTTTGAAATATACAAAAAAAATATTTATTTTTTTATTTATAAGGTTATAACAAAATTTATATCATACCACTTTGGATTGAAAAAAAAAACTCTAGCCACTTTTATTTTTTCTGAAAATAACTTTTTTCTTTTAATATTTTGGGACTACTGTCAATATATTTGACTAACGTCAAACTCCTTTTCTCTTCTTTTTTTTTCTTTATTTTCTTTAATAAAATGAGTTATTTTATTATATTTGTTAGTTTTTATTTTATTTTGTCTCTCTTTTGAGAGTTTTGTTTTAATTTTTTTTTATCTCTATTGATGAAAATTTTTGTATCTTTTTTTTTAGAGTTTTGATAGTTTGAAATTGATTGTTTAGTAATATATTATTGAATATTATCTCTCAAATATGTTATAACTTATTATATAAATTTTAGTTTATATTACGCTATAACATTATAGTTAGTGTGATCATTATAACTGATAAAGATTCAAAGTAATCGAATAAGATTTATGGTGAAAATAAAACTATAATTTTAGAATTGAATCAATATATAGTTGTTAATAGTTTGTTACTCTAAATTATAAAATTATTTTCTTCTATAGATATCATATGACTATTTATGAATAAAAATATTTTCTATTATTCACAAAAAATAAAATTTATACCATAACTATTATATATTTATACTATTTATTATTTAATATATGAAAAAATTATATTAAAAATAAAAATTTTAATGAGTCTCACTCATCTCCAATGATCACCATAGATCAATAATGACTAGTGATGAGTATTGACAATGGAGAATAATCAATAATAATAAATATTTGTGTTTATATAATTTATTTATCATTTAGATGAATTTTTTCAAAGTCTAGAAAATGATTTTTTTTTTCAAAATAAAAAGTCATTTTGAAAAATGAATTACTTTTATTGATTAATTTTTTTAGGCACACCATACAAAGAAAAATACAAAAAAATAATTTTCATGAAACAACTAAAGTGAAAAATCTTAGTAGGTGCAATGAATAGAGATTTTTCATTCAACTACTAAAAAATGGTTGTTCGGTAAATTGTGGACATAACTCTAATCAATTGCGATTTTTATCAATTTCTATTTGAAACTTTTTTTAAATCTCTATAATTATAATGAAAGAAAAATCAAAATTATCATTATTCAATTATTATTTTTAAAGTTCTATCATTCAACTACTAATTATGAGTTATAATATTTTAATTATTTATATAAAATAATTTATTTTAATCTATTATATATAATTTTTATAAAAAATTATATATAGGATATTTTAATTATTAAAAATATATTGACATATTTAATTAATATTAATAAAAAATAATTACTAATATTTTATAAATATAAATTAATAATTATAACATTTAAATTTTAAAATTATACTTACGAACATAAATGAAAATGTATTATGTTATTATATTTTTAATTTTAATTTATTTAATTCAATATATAAAATATTAACAGTATAACCTTATTATCCCAAACATATTTTTAATTTCCTCTTCCATCATCTCCTTCCTTTCTTTTCTCCCCTCGGCAAGCCTAACCCACGCCCACCTCTCTTTCTCTCTCACCAAAACACACATACAGACACAGATGCAACCAAGCTCAACACATCTTTATGACAACGAATTATTTTCCTTATGAAATTGATAATCTCGACATAATAATCATTTTCATCGCTGTCGACTGTGGCACTAATGGGCAATAGAACAATAGCAATAATGGTACCATAAACAGAGCAATCAAATTGTCATCTTTTTACTTCTAGTAGCACCACCATCATTGGCCCAATTTTTCTCTACCGCCAGCAAAGAAGAGGTGTGTTCATGCACTCCTGAAATTCAAAATAAGTATATACAGCGTGTTGATGATGTTATTATTCTTGATCGAACGAAAAGTTGATTTTCTTTTTTCATTTGTATGTACATTTGAATTTAATTTTTCTATGTTACTTTTTCTATATGAGCTTTTATAGTAGTACGTGGTTATTTTAGATATATTATATCATTTCATGTGTGTATACAATGGATATATATATTTAATGTAAGTAAGTTTTTGCCTTTAAAATTTGAGTAAATATTGATATGAAATGAAAGCTTGAGATGAAATTAAGGATGTTATTAGATTTCATATGAATTTAATAAAAAATTAATAAAAAAAATTTTTGGTATAATGAATTAAATCTAAAATTTAGAGGATGATTTAATTAAATATGATAAATCATAAAAAGTTATAATAATTAATTCAAGAAATTTCTATTTAAAACTTTTGTAAATCAAAACTGTTAAAGCTCCAAGTAACTATCAATTTTTCATTTTCATTATCAAATACTTTACATAAAATGTTTCAAAATTAAAAAATAAAAAGTAAAAAGTAAATTTGAAAATTTTTTTAACCTTGTTTTAATGTAAATTTCGTGCCCATCAAGTTTTGGCTGATGTCAAAATATTAATGTGGATTTTTTTTAGAAGTCATTAGTTACTTTATGTGTATGTTAGTTTTCTTAGACAAATTTATGTGGTATTTTTAATTCGTCCGATAGTTTGTGTCTGTTAGTTTCCTATGTAAATCTATGTGGGATCTTTAATTTATCTAAGAATCTTTTAATTCTGATGCTAGAATATTTCGTGTAAATTTCCCTTTGTTAATTTGCATCTCAGTAATAGAGTAATTTCTATAGAAAAACATATGCTCGCGAGTTGTTCATTTTTTTTGTTTCTCTTTTGGTTGAGATCTTGGGCTGTAGTGTACGTCTTTTGGCTGCACTTTGTTGTTTCCCAGCTTAATGCATTAAGGCAGTCATTTATTTTCCGAAAAATATTTTTTATATTTTTTTATTTAGAGTATTCAGAAAAATTAGTCAATAAAAAATGTGTTCTAGTCAAAGAAAAACTAAATCCTTTTTTAGGAAAAATAATTTTTCATTTTGAAAATAGAAAATCATTTTTCAGATTTTAACAAACTCATATAAATAAAAATAAATCATATAATTATATATTTATTATCATTAATTATTTATGACTACCGACACTTATTACCGGTTATCATCGACAAGTGATTGTAACGATAATTTTCATTTACTAATCATGACATTCATGTCCAAAATTATGTATGCATAACGGTTGATTCATTGTACATATATGTTAACTAATGTTCAATGTTAGTGACCATAAACTGGTTCTTATCTAGATATATATACATGACATAAGGAGAAAGAGGTTTGAAATTCAGTCGACAACCTGTGGTTCATGTGTCTCTATGCAAAACTCTATACACCAAAGTATCTAAACTCTATGTTTCAGTATCTGAAAAATATAATTGCGATTTGGTGAGTCGCGACTCAATGAATAAAAATAATAATAAAATTCTTATGGCACAACCAACAATCAAATATCATCAGGATATATTATAAGTATAAAAATTGACTATGCAAGTGCAAATGCAATAGATTGATTTTTATCATGATCCATTTTCCAAGTGATTTGCAAGTGTTTGACAAACCAATCACAACATTCTTTTAGTTTTATATGCAAGTATTCACTTATAATGGTATACCAAGTAATCATTAAGTGCATATAATTCTCACTTGACTTGTATTCACATGTAAAATGTAACAATTCAATTAGATGTACATGTAATAGAACATAATTATATCATAAAATTATCACACATACACGTTAGAATCTAATTATGATTTTTACTCACCTTTTGATGTGACCAACCTTTATGGTAGGTTTGATCATCTCTCTTGGGTTTTCTCAATGTGTTGGAATCCTAACATTTGATACATACATAGTTATAAATATGTCAAAATGATATTGAATGTCTGGTATGCAACTATGGACATGTTCCATGCAAGTGATCATAGTGTTTATGCATATTTTTTTCATATGACAGCCTGACATTGCTACACTCTCACATCAATAACTCTAGATATACTTATCCAAATGACTTGATTCTTTTTTCTAAATAAACTAGATACATAATGATACAACATAGTCAAATTTCATATCAGTACATATGGAAAATGTGGTGAATTTTTTAATTTTGCCCTTTTTTAATGTCATCTCAGTCTGAGTAGGTCTTAGAATCTTGGGTATATATCAAATTTTACAAATCCAATTGCAAAATTGATTTACCATAAGTTACAAAACACATGAAGGAACATTTCTCTTGTTTTACTTATTGTCTAATTTAGTTTATAAAGTATCAAAACAAATGACCAATCTCAGGGTGATTAGGTTTTCAATATTTTGACAATCAATCATGATAAAAGGGGGAATATCTCATCAACCATGATAAATTTGACAAAAATATTTCACATGCATGTATATCATATATAAATATACAACTTTCAAGTTTTGCATATCATCAAATTTAGATTCTAGGGCTATCAAATTCTTGGAAAACAAAATTAAGAGACTGATGAGGTTTCATCGGGTTCAGGGTCAGTCACAATCAATAAGTCATATCTCTTTCCACATAATAAATTAAGAAAAACTGCTTTACAAGTATTTATAGGGGATATAATCCTACAAATTTCATGTTTTATACTTTGTCTAAATCAACACATAAGGTCACCAAAATATATGAAAACCAAAAGACTGAGGAGAATTTGGTTGGTTATGAACCAACCCTAATGCATAATATTTTACACTTTCTCTAATTCTTCTTCTAGGGTTATGAAATCATAGGTACAAAATCTACTCTAACAACAAAACCAATACAATCAGCTCTTATTTCTTTTTAGATTCAACCTTCGTACATGAATTCTACCTCAAATTACTCCATAAATATTCCTAATCATGCTTGTTTAACATATTATGAGAGAGGAATTTCATGTTGGAAAAAGATAAGATCACTTACCTTTTTTGCCAAAACTAGAAAAGTTTAAAGCTTCCTCCAATCTAGCTCACTCTTCTCCCTCGCCTTCTTCTTCTTCTTCTTCGTCTTCTTCCTCCTTTCTTCCTTTCTATTTTCTGCACTCCCTCACATTTTTGTATACCTACCTTAATAAGACAAAACCATAATGTCTCACTACTATTGCTTAAAAATTCAATATTCCTCTTTTGGTCCATCTTTTTCACTCTTTTATCATCGTCAACCATCTCTTAATCCTCATATGCTATTTATACTTTTAAATAAGTTGTAAAACACTATTATTTATTATGTTATATCATGCACACAATATAAGATAATTTGTCATACAAACAACACATATATGTTCAAGTGTTTCAAATACAATTGTGCAAGTGTCATCATTGTCCTTATCTAATTTGCATATCTAAATGATTATTTATCTGATGCATATGTTCATGTGGGATTGAAAATCATTTTATGCAATAAAATATGTTTATGTGAGAATGTTAATGAATGAGGATAAAAATGTTACAGTGGTGATCATGTTAATGAATGAGGATAAAAATGTTATAGTGGTGATCATGCTAATCAATGAGGATAGAAATGTTACAATGGTGATCATCGAATATGAGTGAAATGTTATAGTGATGATCACAGAATATGAATGAAACCCACAAAAATTTTATTTTTATATATATATTTCTTATATTAAATAAATAATATAAAATATCTTTGATCTAAATTTTATTATAATCTTACAAATTAAAAAAAATTAATATTTTTATAGTGTCTTTCAAACACCTGAAAGTATATTGTTTAGAAAATATTTTTTATTTTTCGTGAAATAAAAGAAATCTATGACTCAGATAAAGAGGTTGTGGATTCAATTTCTAGTGAAGTTTTAAGATATTGATATATTTGTCTTGATATGTTTTGTTAATTCTAAATCCTAAATGTAATATTGATGAATAATGTTATGTTACTAAACCTGATAAACAGTGTGATAAAGTAGGATGCCCACACCACAAACTTTTAGTTATACCATGCACTAAATTGAACGACAATGAAACGTGGTGGTGCTGTTGCCTTTCTGTCAATTTAAATCAAGAGGAGAGTGTTGCTTAATAAAGATCAGACAATGATAAAGGGTTCCAAAACATAAGGATTGAAACGTTCTTCAATTACTAGTAATTGAAAAACAGAGAAGAAGGGCAATCATTCTTTGGTCTATGAGTATGGCATATACTGAGTAGGTGAATCAAATATGGGACTGAGAGAGGTAGTGGCATTCAAGTACAAAAGTGAAAACTCATGCATAAAATCATCTGTCCACAAATTGGATTGGGAACCCTACTACTACACACTGCTTCGAATTTGTCCTAATTTGAACTATCTTGAAGTTCTTGTCACAGCCAATAAAGTTTTGGTCTAATAGCAAAAAATTTATATTTAACCTTGAAAATCAAGAACCCACATAAATTCTTGTGAAGTAACACCCCCCGTTATCAATTATTCTTTTTCCCATGCTGAACGTGCCCATGATCATAAAGCCCAAGTTCCCCATTGCGTTGCTGTGAAACGTGCTCTATCGCACCCGTGCTCATCTTTTATGGCCTGGAATTAGGTCAAGGCCCCTTTAAGATGACACCAATTTAGGCCCATGAAGACGTTGTGCATTGGATGTAGACATTTGAAGTTGGATATGGCTTGCATGCACCCAAAATGAAAAGAGGTTTGTTTCTAGCAATGTTTTTAAAACCGAACCGGTCAGTTGACTGATTCACAAATCGATCGGTCTGATCAATATGATCTATTTAGTTTAATTTATTTAATAATAAATAAAATTTAGTAAAATATTATCAAAATAATTTTAAAAAATAAAATATATTAAACATATATAAATACATTGATAACACTTAAAAAATATGAAAATTATCTTAAAAACCGAACCGGATCTAATCAAACCAATTACTGATTCAGTTTCTAATTTTATTAGTCTGATTGGCTGATCTAGATTTTCAAAACACTGGTTTCAAGGTATATATGTATGAGGTTAAAAACATTTTCTTATTAAATATATCCAATAGCTAAACAAATTAGCAAATAGCCAAAATAACAGCAAACAAATTATTCAACATTGAGAATAGAACATAAGATCTCTTGATTTTCAAAACTTTAACCATATTTTATAACTAGATCATTATCTCATTGGCCATTGCAACTCTAATTAGGAATCAACCATGTTCATTTGAAATAGATTTTTTAAAAAAAAGTCATCGACAGAACTTTAAAAAAAAAAAATAAACGTAAGAAGAGCTAAATTTTATATTTATAATACTGCATTATTATTATGATATTTTGTACCTAACACACACACACCCACAAGGAAAGACACTTTATCAATTTTTTGTTATTCCTTCGTTATTTAGGTTTAGGGAAATTTTCAGTTTATAGTTTGAAGAGTCCCAAATTATTGAGAGAAATAATATTTATATCCATCCTCTATAAAACATAGGCAAGGAAGAAACACTTGAGAAGATTTTCCCCATAAAAAAGAATATTCATTTTTTATTTAAATATTTATTTAATTTCTTCATCCTTAAAAGATTGTTACATTCTATTTTTATGTTATTTAAGGAAATATATTTAATACTTTATCAATTTATAGTATATTTTTATTTATTCCTTTAATTTTATTTAATGAATTTTATTTTATTTAATAATTAATAAGAATAAATTAAAAAAATGAATTATCAATGTTTTTAATTTAATGAAATGAGATATGTATTTTGAGACTTTTGAAAAATGGATATTGAATAATTCTTTTTTATGATAGAGATAGTATAAAATAAAAGAAAATCCTAAAAAATTCTCTCATCTTTTTTCTCTATGATTTTTTATTAGTTTTAGTTTGGGGCTTGTCGTTAGTTAACTAGCTATTGTTCCCCTTGTTTCTTTCATTTTTTTATTGTCTATTTTGTCCGTCTCTTTTGTTTCATCTAATTTAATGAAAATGGATATATTTTAAGACATGAAAAATGAATAGTGAATAATTTTTTTTTATAATAAAAATAGTATATAATAAAGGAAAATCTTGAAAATTTCTCTCAACTTTTTTCTCTATGGTTTTTTTTATTAGTTTTAGTTTGGGGCTTGTCGCTGGTTAACCAGCAGTTATCCCTCTCTTTTCTTTTATTTTTTTTTATTGTATATTACTTTTAATAAATTCAGATCTATCATTCTATCAATAAATTTATCTTTCAATTTTGAGAAAAATGATTTTGACAAGGCAAGAGAAGCCCAAAAATTGCTCCACATGCAATGCTTGCAGATCAATAATCAATAGTAAGAGAATTCTTCATTACGTGGAGTTTTATATCTTTTATGGATGTTTTATTCTTCTTAATGGATGATTCCTTCGCCTTTATGAATGTCTTCTTTTTTCTTTTTATTGATATATTCTCTCTTTATATGGATAATATTTTTCAAAGAAAATAGTATCTATTGACATTAGAATACTATTAATTTATTTTATGTTATGATTCTCCATTTAGAAAAAGAAAGACACTATAACATTAAAATAATTTGGAGCCATGCGAAAGGGCTCCTAAGTAGTGAGTTGAATTATTCTAATCAAGATACTCTAAGCAGTGAATTGAATTATTTTAATCATTATGCTAAGTTTAATCATAATTTTTTAATTCTAATATATTGAATTATAGATACCCTATAACTTTTAATTTAAATGAATGATACTATTTTATAAAAAAAGAAAAGAAATCCCGGGGGTATGTCAATGTTGCTATATAACATTCATCATGATGATAAGGCTGGCAATGGCATTGAATCCCTTATAAATAGAAGGAGTGGGTTAGGTTGGTGCAGACACTAACAAAATTTTGCATTTATAGCTAGAAGAGAAGAAATCACACAAAAAATCTGTTTTGTAAAGATAAGATATTTCTTTCTTTCTCTTTTCCCAAAAAAAAAAAATATCTCATCACAAACAGGTTTATAGTTTGGCCGTTTGACAGTCTCGTTCTTAGATCGTAAGTCACTTTCTCACCCACTCCAAAAATTTTCTAAACCGAAACCCATTTATTGACTATCAAAAGAGGCATATATCACTATCATCAATGCATACCAATGTTCCCTTAGAAAATCAGATGAAATTTCTCTTGATTTGTCAAGTGATGCTCTGCTATGAGTTAAAAAGTTTTTGAATATCATCGAATGTATTATCAATTAACTGCTAATTGTTTTTTTTTTTCGTTAAACTATTGATATATGGGTTTATTAAAAAATGATTTTCACTTATATTAATTTTTTAAAATTATAAAATTCTAAATTAAAATTAAAATTCTATTAATGTGTTTTTAATGCAATGGTATTAAAGTTATTTTTAGAACTATATAATTATGATTTCAAACAAATTAACAAAAAACCTAATTATAATTAGCCACAATTGTTAATTTAATTCTAGTGAGCGTTTGGTTGCCGGATTGTTGAGAAAAAATAGTTCAGAAATGCTAAATTATCGTGTTTAATTTGCATAAGAATATTACATTTTCAGGAAAATTAAATTCCTGAACATGTGAGTAATAACTCTTGCTTTTTCATCTACATGAGAGAGTCCTTTCCCACCTTAAGGGGTGAGAAAGTTTCTTTCCAGTATCTATTATAAATTATATAATTATGCATAGATAATTATATCCTTAATTAATATAATATATAAACATATATAATCTTATATGTAATTTTATTTACTAAACCAAAACTAAATTATTGGAAGCAAAAGTCTTTTATTATTTATTAATTATATTTTTTTTATATTTTTTTAATTTTATTATCATGAAATTATATATTTGAATACTTATTTTGGTTAGTTAGCATGTTTGATAAAATTTATATGATAAAATTTGAAGATTATATGTATATATATATATATATATATATATATATATATATATATATATATATATATATATATATATAT
>CATIWR010545246.1:0-16268 GCA_949677035.1 Omphalea diandra
GAGAAGAAGAAGAGAAGAATGGGAGATAGCAGATAGCATAAGGTGGCTAGCAGAAGTAGTGGTAAGATCAGAACAAGCAAGAATGGACACAATGAAAGAAGTAGAAAAAATGAGAATAGAAGCTGAGGCCAAAAGAGGTGAAATGGATCTAAAAAGAACTGAGATCATAGCCAATACTCAGTTGGAGATTGCTAAGCTCTTTGCAGGAGTTGGCAAAGGTGTTGATTCTTCCTTAAGAATTGGAAGAAGTTGAGAATTAATTAATTAGTGTGATAATTGATTAATAAGTTAATTATGATATATATATATATATATATATATATATATATATATATATATATATATATATATATATGTATGTGTATATATATATATTGCTTTTGTTGTTTTCTTTTTTTGTCATTTGCATCATTCATCAAATACCAAACCAATGGCACCCAAAAGTGAAACAACCAAAAGATATAAACAACCTACCAGGAAAAACCCACAACCCTCCTACTCAAGTTTAGAAACTGAAGAAAACATGGCCTCAATGATTGCTTAATAAAAGAAAAGGTCTAGTGACCTCTAAGAAGGCCAAAGTAGCACTAGAATCAAAGATGAAGGGAAAAGAGACAGAAACAGAACAATCTCTACTTATTATCCAGAAATTCCATGTAAAGATCAACAAGGAAAAAGAATTAACCCTAGACATCTAGGGGGAGGCAAATTCTTTGAATGGATGGATATTCAAAAGTATGGTTTGGCAAAGTAAGTAGATGATCTAATGACAGGGATAAGGTGGGAATTCTTCTATCACATCAAAGAGCCCTCCTATTTAGAGTTAACAATTGAGTTCCTGACTATTCTAAAGGTTCTAGGGAGAGATTGTCATGCATACGCACAAGAGGGGACCTTCAACTTTAGATTTTTTAAGAAGAAGTATACTCTAAGGCCAAGTGAGTTGGCTAAATGTTTTGATGCTTCTACTACTAGAATAATAGAGCATCCTCCACTTTTCAAAGTGGATGTGAACCAATTTTGGAAATCTATCACAAAATGGAAAAGCAACTACAACAGTAATAATAGCAAGGCATCGAAGATTAAAAGCCAAGCCATGAAGATCGTACATCGATTTATAACTTGGAACATCAACGATAGAGCCCAATCAAATGGTACTTGCACCATCACAAACCTCTTTTTATCTTTGGTGCATAAAGAATAAGCAGAGGATAAACATTCCATTGTTCTTGATGCAAAGGATTGACAGTTAAATGGACAAGGCAAATGAGTTTGTGATGGGGCATTACATCACTCGAATTGCCAAATTTGTAAAGGTCATACCCTCAAGTAAAGAGGAATTTAAAGTCAGGAACATTGTGTTGGAGAAACTGCCATATAATGAGTCCATTAGTGAAAAGATGTTGCTAAATATGTTCTTTAAAGGCTCAACTCAGGTCTGATAAAAAGAATTCCAAAGGAAGGAAAAGCCCCTAGACCAGACCTAGATGATGATGAAGTTGACAAAGCCATCCGAGCAAGCATTATTGCTATGGAAGAGATAGGTACAAGTGTTCCTACTCCTACTACTGCTCTTACTGAATTTGAGAAGAAGGTCCTTAACCAATTTGCCACAATTGCAAGTATTGTTCAGAAGGTTGAATCCTCCACCATTTCCCTTCATCAAAGGTTCTCAAACTTCAAAGGGATATGAAAGATGTCAATCAAACCATAGACTGGATAGTTGAAGGACTCAACTTGCAACTTGGAACACCAACTACCCCAGCAGAATCCAAGGCAGCAGCTGAGCCTAAGGATAAGCCTTAGAACCAATCTTTAGGACCCTCATCCTCATTCATCTTCATATGCATATTTTTCTTAATGTTTCAATTATTTTTTTGCTTTTTCAAAATGTTGATGTAAAGGACAACATTGCTTCATGAATATATGTATTTTCTCAACAACTATTTGTTCTCACTTGAGTTATCTTTGATAATGACTAAAGAGGGAGAAAAAACCATGTATGGAAAAATAACAAAAAATGAGATACATTATGTGAGAGTAAGGGGGAGTGAAAATTAAAATGCAAGAACTAAGTATAACTTAGTTTGTATGATTTCTTTTTGCAAAATCTTGGCATGTATAATTTATTTTAATATTGCATAATCAATAAGGGAGCTAATGATTAATTATAACTTAATTGATTGTTTAACCCTTAATATGTTTAACATTTCTTATAAGGATTATTTTACCCTTAATAGATTGTTTGTCATTATCAAAAAGGGGGAGATTGTTGGATCTAGTTTGGGAGTTTTTGTAAACCAAGCTTGTTTTGATGATTACAAACACATCTAAAAGCTAACACTTATTTGAGTTTGTGTGTAAGATCTTGTAGGAACATCAATTTATTGATCAAAGGTTTTAAAAAGAAGTGTTTTTGGAAGAACTCTAAGTATTCAAAGCCAATTGGTGTTGTTGCATTCCAATAGGCGTTATGACTTCATCAACGGGCATTGAAAAAATTCAATAGGCATTGAAGTGACACCCAAACATAAGTTAAGGTTTCTGGACTTCTCAACCATTAACTCTTTCATTGCTCAATAGGCATTGGATGTTGAAAACTCTTAAGCTTTACAAGTTAACCTAGCCCAACGGGCATTGCAATTTCACAATGGGCGTGGCTCAACAATACCTCAACAGGTGTTGCATTTTCGTAACAAGCGATAGACTAAATGGCTCGATGTGAATAGAACTCCTGTAATCTCGACATGGGCAAGTAGAGTTAGAGTCTTTATACCCTTTAACAGGAGATGTTCAAATGTTCAACAGGCATTGGGACACTTTTCAATGAGTATTAAACCAAATCCAACAACTGTTGAAACATTGTACAAAGTCTTGAAAAATAGAGCATTGAGTTCATATCCTTCTAAAGATTTTTAATGAGCATTGTCCATGTCCCGACAGGAGTTAAAGATAATTCCAACAAGCATTGAAAAGCTCCAACAGTTGTTGAAGGAGTTGGTGACTAAAAAATTGAAAAAGTTAAAAGAGGATCGTCTAGACATATCTCTCTCTAGCAGCTAATTCCAATAAGCATTTCAATAAAATCAATGGCTATTGAAATTGTATTTTCACCCAACAATGGGCATGGAGACAGTCTAACAGGTGTTGAATGACTACTTTTTGACATGGAGTGACAACTTTCTCTATAATGGCTAGTTCTGTATTTTTACTTATAAAAGGACTCTCACACAACAGAATTAAGTAGAGAAAAGTGACAAATGGTGAAAATGAGTTTAGAGAAAAGTGACAAATGGTAAAAAATGAGTTTACTCTATTGTGAAAACCTTAAATAAAGAGGGTGAAACAAGTGTGATCTAACTTCAAGGGAAGATCAATTATCAAAGCTTGCATAGGACTTTTTCAAAAACAGAGTTGAAGAATAAGCTTAAGACATCTCTCAAAACTAACCACCAAGTCAAGCATAATTTATGAGTGTGATCATTATTATTTACTACTTGAGTGTGAGTGTTCTTTGTCATCCTTAAATTGTAAATTCATTAAAGAAATTTTTTTGATTTGGAAGATCTTTGTAGATCTAAATCATTTTTTTGAAAGGTTTAAGGTAGTACTTGTAAACTATTTGTAATGGCTTAGTAGTGCCCGAAAACTACTTATGTAAAAGTGATTGATAACACTTGAAGTCTATCTTGATAGCCAAAATCTCTAGTGGAAGACTAGAGGAAGGGACGTAGGCAGAGTTGTGTCGAACCTCTATAAATTGATTATGTCAATTTTTCTTTATTTTTGCATATATCAATCATTGGTTTTTACATGTCATTGCTCTATTCAACCCCTCTTCTAGAGTACCAAGGGACAACATTTATGCGTGTGTGTGTGTGTGTGTTTGAACATGCGTCTTTATGTACAAGTATGCATGGTTGGCTCTTTTAAGCTTAGCTTTTGAGCCTTTGGGAGTCTTTCCTTCACCCTTAGTCGTAGGTGGCTTAGTGCTTGGAACACTTTCTTCTCAATCACCTCAATACTAGAAATTTGAGGATTGATGTTTTAATGAAAGTAGTAGGAGAGGATGTAGATGAAATGACTCCATTGAAGCCTAAACCATGTCTCATTAAGAGAGGTCTTTGAGATATAATAAGTGTATCCAAAACTTCTTTCTCTTTATGAAATTTAGATTTGAAATTTCTAAGTTCAATGACTTCACCTTTTAAAGAATCATTTTCTTCTCTTAAAGAATCAAGAGGGGATTAAATTTTGAAAATTTTTTTAAAGATTTCTTAAGTTTTTCATTAGAAATCCTCAAGTCAATTACAAGATCATTTAAGCATTTAAATTTATTCTCAAGTTTTGAATACCTTTTCTTGCATACTTTCATTTTTTTTATTTATATTTCTCACATTTTAAAGTTAAAGCTTTAAAAAGCTCATCATCTACTTCATCAAATGCATCATACTCATCACAAGAGTGTGGAGAAGTACTTACCTTATTGGAGGAGTCTTCTTAAGCCATAAAGCAAAAGTTTGTAACTTTAGCATCTTTTTCATCATCATTTGAATCATCATCCTAAGTAGTAAGTAGCCTTGAAACTCTTCTTCTTTTCCTTATGGTAATAGGAAGATGACTTCATTTGGATTCTTCTTTCTCTTCTCCTTTTTTATCAACTTTTTGGTTCTTATTCATATCTTAGCAAGCTCTTCTTCTTCTTTGTCACTTTCATTTGAGTCACTTGAGCTTTAACCATTTTTTTGAGCTTTGAAGGCGAGAACTTTCTTGTCCTCTTAGATTCTTCATCTCTTCATTCTTCTTGAGAGCCATAGCATGAGTGAGAAGCTTGCCAATAAGAACACCGATTAACACCTTTCCAATCTTTTAATTGGACTCTTGAATGCTATATACTCTTACACCAAATTTATCCAAAGGAAGATATTTAAAGATTTTAGTATTTACCTCATAGTTGGCAAGAATTCTTTCAAATTTCTTCATGTTTGTGACAATATAGAGAAGTTTATTTGTTATATTGGTGATGCTTTCATTGTCTTTCATCATGAAGAGCTCTTATACTGTCACATACATCTCCAATCTACTTAATTTCATTAGAGTTGTGCCCTTATGATAGTTTTATAGTGCTTTCCATATGGCATGTGTAGTTTGGCAATGTTGAACTTTCCCAATTTCTTTTCTTGACATAGAGCTTAATAGAATAGCCATTAACCTCTTATTCTTCCCATTTGTCTTCCTATGTGTTTCACTCCTTTCTTCTCTTGTGATTGACACCTCTACTCCTTCAACCATCTTCATTGGAGGCTTTCATTCTTTAAGTATATAATCCCATAAGTTGATGAGATTGCTATCAAGATAGATCTCCATTTTATGCTTCCAAATAGCATAATCATTACCATCAATGTGGGGATTAACATGAGAATGAATTCCTTCCATTGATCTTTTCTCACACAATTAAGGCTTAAATTGTGATTTGATTCTGATACCAATTGTTGGCCCTTGTGCACCAAGAGGAGGGTTCAATTGGTGGCAAATTTGAACTTTTGAAGGAAGCTCACATAAATAAAAGATTAGAGAAAAAGTAGAAGAAGAATGAACACAAGAGTTTTATAGTGATTCAAGTATTAACTAATGCTACATCAACTCTCCGATTTACAAATTGGGTATTTTACTAAATCACTAATGTTTTACAAGTTCACACTCAACTTAGTGTTTAGGCTCACACCAAACCTTACAAGTATTTTCTTAAGGCTTACACTCAAACCTTACTCAAGTGTTTTCCTAAGGCTCACACTCAAACCTATACAAGAGTTTGCTAATGCTCACTCTCAATTCCAAACAATAGTTTTCTATACAAAGACTCACTCTTAAACCCAAAACCAAGGTGTTTAAAGCTCATACAAAACTATGTATAAAGAAATAAAGAGTTAAAATCGCAACAATTAACTTTGCAAGAGTTTTGCCATAAATGAATATTGTTCTCTTGCATTCAAGTCCATTTGGTAAAGTATTTATTTGCTATAACTACCAAAAAGACATTACATACAAAACAATGTCTAACATCTCTAAGGTGTGCTAAGCAGATCTTATATGAAATGCTTGTCAAACAGTGCTCGTGATCGTGACTAAGTATTCATAGTCGCATTTTCTCACATTACATTAAATGTGCTTAATTTATGGTAGAAAATCTCATCTATATCTAACGACTAGTCCATGTGGCACATAACTATTTGTTCTCTAAGAAAAATGATCGTTATGTCCCTCAAACAAGAGTAAACTTTGCGATCATGATTTTCTTTCTTTGGACGCAATGGTGACTGCAAACTCTTTTGTTTGACATGAAAATGTTGTTTCATCTAATCACAATCTCAACCAACATTTTGTTCTCCTGAATTTTGATCTTCCAACGGTTTTTTTTGGGGGACACTTGGCAAAGTCTCGTTGAGGACTTAATTCCCTCCAAGCAAAAGCAAAAGTTGCGATTGCAATATCTTAATTCATGACCGCGAATTAGAATGCCACTTACAATCTTTGAGGCTTAGACTTTCATTCAACTTCTAATGCAAACCTATATAAAAATTTGCAAAATTAACACTTGAAATTGACATTAGAACCTTTCAATCTATATTGTCAAGATCAAACAAGATTCTTGACTTAGGTTTGACCAACTCAGTCCAATATAGATCATTTTTTTGCAATAATAGGTGGAGACTACAATTTTGCTTGCAATGATTGGGGCTAGCTTGACAGTGGTTGTTGCAGGGCTTTTACATGATGCAATGATTCTTTTTTTAGCTATGTTATATATTTAGGACATTTGGAGCAGAGGTAGTTGATTTGGTGGAAGGGGTAAGAGGTTGAGACCTTATTATTAACATGCAACTGATTTATGCTTTTTCACAAAGACAATGCATTATATAACCAATAGAATGATGGGATATTCGAGGGCTGAGTCTAGCATATTGCGCCTGTTTTCTTTTCCTTTCTTTCACTTTCTCACACCTCAAAGAGATTAAAGCTGAACTCCAAGTTAATTCCAAGTCAATTCTAATAGTTCGACAATAATAATCAAGAAGAAAGGATGCAAGATTGAAGTTGAATTCTAAGTTATTTCTTTTTTTTTTTTTTGTATTAATGATAATATAGCATAGTTAGGAGATTAAGAGATTAGTTGCAATTGTTAATGAGTAAATGATTTTTATTAATAAATCATTAAAAAAATAGAAAATTTTGTATTTAATTTCCTTCCTTCTAATATTTTCCTCTATTTTCTCTCTTATTTATCTCTCTCTCTCTCATCTTTTTTTTTTTCAAATTTAGTTATTAACAGTTTCGTCTTATTTAAATAAGAAAAAGAAACATTATTTTTCTCGTTTGAATAAAAATGTAAATAACCATTGTAAATAATTTTGACAGTTAAATGTCCTAAATTTTATATAAAGTACTTATTGATTTTATGAAATAAACATGAAGAGTTAATATATACATTATTCTTATTTTTAACCATTAAAGTGGTTTCTAGCAGTGCTGGTGATGATTTGATATTATATCATATACAAGAGAAAAGATGAAATTATTTTTATTTATTTTATTATATAAATAAAGAAATATTTTTTTATATATTTTAATATAAATTAGGATATTTTGAACTCAAAAATATACTATTGAACTAATTGAGCCATAACCTTAATTTTAAAGCTGATTTGACGTTTTGAAAAAGGTTAAAGGCTAATTAATTCAAGTAAAACTTTACCTGAAGTCGTCCCAGCGTGCGCCGTTTCTTCTGACTCTTTCTCTGTTCCATCATCTCACTAATTTTCTGCCTCCAACTACTACCATCTACTTAAACCCCTCAAATTCATAATTCAAAAACCTCGTAAAAAAATTCTAAAACGAAAAAATCTCCAAATTCAGAACTCCATTTCTCCAACAACCATGAACTCCACACTAGCCTTACCTTTGCTCCATTTCGAAACACCTTCCTCTAACCCTTCTCCCCTTCTCCATTTCACCTCTCTCAAATCCCATACTAAGTCATCCTCAAATTACACTCCAAATCATGCCCACCCCATCGTCCAAACCCTCAAAACCCTCACCAAAGCCACAATATTGATCGGTGTGACTGCTTTAATGGCCTCCAGATTCCCAGTTTTGCCGGCGAGAGCTGAAACTTCGGCAACCCTCACCAAACAAACCCCAAGTCTCCACGAAGGACAAGTGGATGAAGCAGGAGAACTACAGAAACAAACTGAGCAAGCAACACCATTGTCAGAATTCCTTAAATCTAATGCTGAAGCAATTGAATCTCTCAAATCCGTTCTACAGCAGAAGCTCCAAAATGAGGAAGACGAGGAGGCTCTTAAGGTACTGCAGAGCCTAGTTGCTGCACAACCATCTGTGACTGAGTGGAAATTCTTGATTGCGAGATTGTTAAATGAAATGGGTCGAAACCAGGATGCACGTTACATGTTTGAAGAAATTCTCCATGTGAATCCGTTGTCTTTTGAGGCATTGTTCGAGAATGCACTTCTAATGGATCGGTGTGGGGAGCGAGAGGCGGTTATTAGGAGGCTACAAGAGGCTCTAGACATAGCAGAAGCAGCGAATAAAGTAAAAGAAGCTAGAGATGTGAGGTTCATTATGGCACAAATTCAGTTTTTGCAGAAGAATGTAGAGGAGGCGTTGAATAGCTATCAAGACTTGTCGAAAGAGGATCCTAGTGATTTCAAGCCATATTTTTGTCGAGGAATGATATATAGTTTGCTTGATAGGAATGAGGAGGCAAGAGAGCAGTTTGCGAAGTATCGGGAGCTGTCGCCCAAGAAGTTTGAGGTGGAGGGGTATTTGAGGACCCCATTGTCAAGAATGAAACTGTTTGGATCCAATGACGAAAAATCGAACTGCTAGAGTTTTTAAGTTTTTGGGTAATAGTGGCTGGAGGGAGTTTTTTCTGCAGACAGACATGGGGACACTGAATTTTCTTGTAATCCTTAGCCTCTTTAAGTTTATTGATGTTAAAAGTGTTACTAAGCACAATTAAAAGGAATAAGATCCTGAGTTTTATAGAGTTGAGAAAGACATCTTGTTGCAGTAGAAACAGGTTTTGCCTGTTTCATGCAGAAATCCTCACCATTCAAGTTTATATTTAGAAAACTTGAGTATTTGTTGAAGTGATCTAATTTTTATGTGTAACTTCTAGGATTACCTTTTAATTTCATTTAATTATTTAAAAGATATGCATGGAAAATGGAATTTTTTGGATATAATTTCGTAATTTACTCCTGCTTCATATATACTTGGTCTAAGTCCAAGTGCAAGAATATGCTCCTGCACCATATATGCTTGGTCTAACGCTTGATGATAGAAGATAATTTATGCTCTTGGTCTAAAGGTAAAACATTTAGGTCCATAAACCCTACTACCTGTTTACGTTAACCAACGTCAATCCTGCATTTAGCATTAGGAATCTGTCTATCGCTGATTTTTATACTTGTAGTATTGAAGAGTAGTCCATGAAATACACTTGAAATATCTATTTGCCTCATATTTTAAGTTCGTGGCCTAGATATCGAATCGATCAACTAGTCCATTTTGATTTGATCAATTCAATTGGTTTGATTCAATAAGTGTTTTTATTTTTAATACGTAAAAATATATAATATGATAAAATAATAAAACTACTTTTTAAATTTTAAATTTTGAGTAAAATAATGAATTTTTTTAAAATTTTTAAATTTTTTAGAAACCATATAGTTTTAAGTTGAATCGGTTTGATTTGTTTTTCATTTGGAGTGGTCTTTCCCGTGTTTGATCAATTTTTGTCAGTTTTAACTATTTTTAAAATCGAATCAAACTAAATTACTAATCATTTTTTAATTTTATTGATCAGACCAACCAGACCGGTTTTGAAAACATTGGTTTGCACAAACTATTTGCATTTTTGGCCGTCTTTGCCTTGTTACTTTTCTTGGACTTTGTTATTTGCTTTCCCTCTGTTTTTTGCTATTTTCTCTGATTTTCAAAAGCAGTATTAGCTTACCTTGCCAAGCATTAATCTTGGCACTTTCTCTCACCTTATTATTCCCATTGTCCTTGGCACATATGCTTCTTTCTAATTCCTCCTTTCTAAAGCTTTCATCTTTTAGCTAGAATATCTTACTCAAGAATCTCTCCAATCCTAGCATTCTTGATTGCAGCTTCTTAACAAGTTCTTCAATTCTTGAGTTGTCATTCTCAAGTTTCATAACTTGAAAATAGTAAAGATGTAAGTTACAACAATAGCAAATTTAGCAAGCATATCTTGAGATATATTTTGACTGCAACATATTTGGAAACAAGACAGTGAACATGTCTTTTCTGCTTTAGCTTACCATATCTAGAAATATGCATATGGACCTACATATCTTAAACAATTTTTACCAAAAATAACAACTACAAGTGCATTTCCAATTTTCTTGAAGCTTCGACGAGCACACTTATGTCAACATTTACACTTTTGTTGTTTATGCCTTGTTTATAGGGTATTACCAAATTTCCTTGGCAAATGATATAATATGAACGTAGGTAACTTGTCCTAAACACAAATGCAATGTTGTTACCTTTAAGGATCTATCAAGAATCAAACAATTAAAAATTTAATTTCTAATTAAATCTCTAGAAAAATTATTTCTAGCAACTTAAGTTATAAAAGAATTAAAAGTTGTTTAATGCCCAAACCTAGAATGAACTAAGTCAATTTTAAGTTTAGAATTAAATAAGTTTTCCAAGCTACTTAAGTTTTCGCTTAAATGACCTCACCAAGTTCTTTTAAGAACCAAAAAAGAGAAAATTTTCTCATAAGAAACTAGAACTATATTGATCAAACTTAAGTGCCAAACTACATGGTTTGGTGGCTTATTTATAAGCATTAGAATGCTTTACTAATTAGGAATAAAAAATATAAATTCTATTATAGGAACAAACTAAATAGGAATATGCCCAATCCATATTTAGCCAAGTATGCATTTAATCTTCCTAAATTATTAACTAATATTATAATTCAAGAAACAAAAGAAAACCATTTTTAAAGAGGAAGTAACATTTGACCAAGAAAGGAAGAGAAAAATATTCTTGAGTTCTTGTGTATCTTTAGAAGATATTTGACTTTACTTTATTGACCTTCTTTCCATGCATGATTGCCCCCTTACTCTTTAAGAATATTGTGCTTCCAACTAAAAATGCTTGAAATATTCTTGGAAACTTTTTGAACCTTCATGGAACCTTCTAGAACTTTCTAGAACATTTTTACTACAAATTGCTCCATTTGAAGAGTTGGACTTGTAGATTTCATTTTGAGGATCCATAAATGAAATGAAAGTATAGAAATGACTAGTTTACTTTTGTGAAGAAGATCCAGTAAATGCTATAATGCTTATTTCCTTAATTATTTATTACACAAACATTCTCAAAGCTTTCTTAAACTTATTGAAAAGTTGTTGATCATGCTTGGTGCTTATTTGTCTTGTATTTAAGAATACTTGTCCAAATAAGGAAAGTCTAAAAAAGATAACTCCAAATAAGGTAGGTTTAAATATGACAAGTTTTGAAGTTTTTATGTTACCTTCCTTTTTTTGAATAAGATATCCTTGATTGTTTCTTTCATTCTTTATAGTTTTAAGTTTGCCCCTAATTTTGTTTATATCATGATCTTTGATATAATTCTTACTTATCAACATAAAAAAGCAATTACATACACAAACCAAAGTTAAAAAAAAAAAAAGCAAATAAGTTATAACAACCAGTCTTAGTATCACAAAAGCAAAGTTGTCCTTCATATTTGTGTGAGACTTTCTAATCCACTCCACCATATATGTTCATTATAAAGAAACGATATAACAATGTTAACTAAGAAGCCCAAAATGGCCTTAATAGTTTAAGTTGTAGGTTACACTAAAATGGAATTTGTGATCTCATCACACTATTGATGGATGAGCCATTCAATAAAAAGAAGACTTTATAGTAAATAAGTCCCTCGAAAGTAAGACGACAAAATTAACTGGCAGTTGACAAGGTTTAGGAAACATCCATGTGAGATACAGTCAAATTCTATCCTATAGTTAGCATTATATACATTTGAAAAAGCTCCATGTAACTTCCATATGAGAGACAAATCTGTTGGTGTATCAATGTTTTGCCTAGGAAAACTTTTAACACTGAGTTCCCATAGAGATCTATTATCAAAACCATTCATGATGTATTCCATCTTAAACCGTTTGCAGTATTCCTATATAAGTCATCACATAGCCTACTAGATCTAAAAATAACTGAAACTATCCTTCTAAGCTGCCCATAAGAAAATTTGTTCTTCAAGTAGACAATTTTAGAAACACTTTCCTTAATCACATTCTTGAAAATCTCAATTTTCCTCAAAGAAATTATATTCTCTTTTAATGATTCTTTCCAATCTAGAGGATAAATGGAGCAAACAAGTGTTTAGTTGACATTTTAGTAGTACTTTTTTATCACAATGTTTATCCAGAAGCATAGAATAGATATTTTGCAACAGTAGAAGAGAGATAAAGAATTCTTAATTGAGAGATTATAGATCCCTGAATTCTTGAAATATTGATGGTAAGCCAATGTTACACTTAGCAATGCATTAGGAAAAGGTAAAGATGACATGAAAGGAAGAGTGGACAATCATTTGAAGGTTTTTATGGGAGGTGAAAAATAATGTTGGCCTTAGGCACCAAGAAGGGGGGGGGGGGGGGGGGATGGGGGAGAATTGGTGTATAAAAATTAAAATTGGAAAGAAAGAGGCGAAACAAGATGAGAGGAAACACAAGATTTATAGTGGTTCGGGTATAATCAACCCTACGTCCACTCCCCAATTCTTTGAAATTGTGTATTCCACTATCTTTCAAAGGCATTTTCAAGCTTACACCAAACTTTTACACTTATGTTTTAAAGGCTCACACAATAACCTATACACTTGTGTTTTTAGGCTTACACAACAACCTTTACAACTTGTGTTTTAACAGGCTCACACAACAACCTCTCTTAGTGTTTTGACAGGCTCACACTATAACCTATTACAGATGGTGTTTATGCTCATACCCAATAATGACTTAAAGAATAAAAAAGAGTGAGTAGCAAAATTGCAAGAGTTTGGGTATAAAGTTATTAATTCTCTTGCATTTATATATGTTTGGTGAGGTATTTATAGTCTATATCCACTAAAGAGATGCTGCAATAAAACTGGTACAAAATCATCAAAGTGTGCTAGACATATTTTCGCATTAAATGCTTGACAGTCATGATTCGTGGTCGCTACTAGTCATTCATAGTCACGATTCCAAATTCCATAAGGAAAACACCATTTGCGTCTAACAACTAGTTCATGTGGCAACTTCTGATTTGTTTACTAGAAAATTATAGTCGTTGCCTTTCACCTGCTCTCAAAAGTAGTGGTCGCGATTTATTTTGTGCAGGTCGCGATTCTAAACGCGAATTCCTCTGCCAAAAGTGTTCATCTTCTTCTTTTGGGTTTGCGGTCGCTACCAACAAGTTTCCATCATGATTTTAGACTTTCAACGATTACTTGGGACACTTGCCAAGCTGTGATTGTGGACTTGATTGCATCTTGAGTCACTTCAAAATTTGCGGTTGCGACTGAGGCAAGCTTTACACCGCGAATTCGTCTATCACTTTTGGAGTTTTTTCTTTGGGTGAGTTGCAGTCGAGAATGACTCTGCAATTTCATCTGTCTGATCTTCTAGCAAGTCTTCTAATGAATCGCGATGCGAATCTTAAATTGCAGTCGCAATTTAGAAGTTACTTCATATTTTTTAAAGATTAAGATTTCTATCCAACTTCTAACTTAAAGACTTACACAAAAATTGCAAAACAAGACTAAATAGAAACATTAAAAATGATCAATCTCCTTTGTCAAGATCAAAAGAGGCCTAAGACTTAGGGTTAACTACCCTAGTCCAATAATCTCTTCCTTTTTGATTTTAGCAACTTAGATTGAATCTTAAGTGAAAAAGATGCAGGAAAGTGAAGTTGAATTGTAATATGATCCAATGAATGCTTATGACAAAATTTACTAAGTATATTATTCATTCAATCAAAGATGAAGTTGATAAAATGATAAGTATGTTGCTCCCCCTCAACTTATGCTATAGTTATTCTTAAGTTATTTCATTATTTTCTCCCTTTCACAATCTTGCAATCTCTCTACCTTTCACAAGATCAAAAAGAGGTTATATAAGGGAAAAAAAATAAATTCATGCATAAGAATTCATAAGGAGTAAACATAATGCAATGGATGAAAGAATAAACATCAATCACATAAGATAACAATGTTTACAAAGAAACAAGTTTTATTTATATATTCATAACTGTGGGATCACAAGATTTGTAAAAAAAAAAGCATAAGGAAAGTGAAAAACAAATACAAAAGATCCCTAATCTAAAGTAGTGGAGAATCATCTTCAGAAGATGGTGTATCTGGTGCTTGTTGTTCTCCCTCGACTTCGTGTCCATCCTCTACATCGTATTCATTGCCATCTACATCTTGCGTGTCTTCAAATTCGATGAAGTCCGGAAGATGGCAAAGAGGAACTCCTAGTTTCTCTTAGAGATCCACCATATTATTGTGAAGATGTGAAAGGAAAAGGAACCTTCTCTTCATCATCCTCATAAGTTTGTCCAACTTGCGATCAATGGTGGTAAGAGATAACTTAGACTTTAGTTTCGATTGAGAAGGAGGGACTTGAATGATGCCTTCTTTGATTTGAAGCCTTTTTCGATTGAAAGCTTGGGACGTTTCCATCTTCTTCGCGCCAATGACATTAAGGGTATAGATGTATGTGTTCAAATAGATTGCCTTGGCATTGATGAGATAGGTTAGGTCGAGGAAGTTTTGAGAGGGAAGGAGCTTTTTGGTGAGGAATTTCTCTTTCTTCTCGTCAAGTGCTCCAACAAAGCGGTAGATGGTTGTAATGTGGAAAGACAAAAGAAATTGGCTTTTAGGCTTTGTACTCATGTGGATCAATTGATCCATAAGGTAACGACCGATTTGAAAAGGTTGGTTCTTGATAAGGCAAAATAAGAATGCCAAATCCTTTTATGAAACCTTCTCGTTACCATCACCTCTTGCATTGACGGAGAAGGTGATGATGCGATGAAGGATCCACAGGGGAAAGGTTTTGATGTGTTTGGATAAGAAGGAGCGGGGGTCGTGTTTGGTTTCGATGGATATGTCCCACCAAAATTTAGAATAAATGACGTTGAGTGTGGAGATGATGAATGAGATGTGTTCTCTAACTTGTAGGTTGAAAAAGGAGGATAATTGGTCGAAGGTGATGTAGAAGGGGTCGCCAAAGGCCCGAAACACTAACCCGTATTGGCCAGCTCTCGAATCGGATTTTCATCTTAGTTGAATGGTGCACATGAACTCGCGTACAACCTCATTGTGTCCTGGTTCATTCTGAAAGATGAATTTGTTCAAGCCCATATTGGAGAGAAAGGCGCGAATCTCTGCAGTGATGCCCAAAGTCTCCAATATGAAGGTTAATGGAATTTTGTTTGGGAGAATCACTTTAGTGGAGTTCGCCTTGAATCTCTCTTTTCCTCCTTGGTGATTCCCTTCATGAGATGAAGGGCAGGAGGTGTAGAGGGTTGAGCCACTGCCTTGCCTTTATCAGTCTTGGAGAATTTCTTGAGAGCCATAACAAGAAAGAGGAAGAATGCTTGAGAGATTTTTGAGAGAGAAGAAGTGTTTGGAAGTGAAGTGAGGAAAACACTATTGAATGAGGTATTTATAGGCTTGAAAGGGTGCAAAAATGGTCATAAACGGCTAAAAATGAATTAAATGAAGAGAGGAAATTATTGGCAATCAAATCACTTAATTGCCTAGGCTGTTACTCTAATTCGTGTCCGTGAAATCAGAAGTCGCGACCATAAATTCTAGAAAATGTGAGTAACGGACAAATTTCCTCTGGAAAAGGCGCGTCAAAGGTCATATTTTTGAAAAACTGACCAAAATTCGCTATGGAGATCAATTTTCACGACCGCGAATTGACATTTGATAGCTAAGTGAAATTGACTTGTAATTTGCAACCGTGAAGAAGAAATAGCAACCGCGAATTATGAGTCAGCAAGGATAAGTATGAGAAAATTTTGAAAACATGTGATCCACTAGAAATAAATAATAAACCTGTTCATACAATCATCACTCATGCATAACATACATAACAATCAATCATAGGATCAAAATTTTCACT
>CATIWR010545368.1:0-41213 GCA_949677035.1 Omphalea diandra
AGGTAAGTAAATAGCTAATAGTACTATATGTGTGATGGGGTAAATGCCATATACTTCAATTAAATCAAATGTTCTTTAATGTGATGATATTGTGGTATACATAGATGAAAGATTGTTATATTCTTGATTTATTTATTTTCATGAGATGTTGATAAATTATGATTAGGGAATGAGAGTATGTGGTGATATGAGTTTCCAAAGTTACGGGTGTTATTATTAGTCATTATATTGTTGAAATTTTGTTGGATTTATAGTTGATTGATTGAAAGGCTAATACTTGATGTCGTTGGCAAGTAAAACTATTTGATAGCCTATGTGACGATAATATTTGATAGCTTATATGACGATAATATTTGATAGCTTATGTGGCGATAATATTTGATAGCTTATGTGGCGATAATATTTGATAGCCTATGTGGTGATAATATTTGATAGCTTATGTGGCGATAATATTTGATAGCTTATGTGGCGATAATATTTGATAGCTTATATGGAGATAATATTCGATATCCTATGTGGCAACAACTAGTGTGACAATGATATAATAGCCTGTGTGACAAACATATTTGATAGTCTGTGTGACAATGATATAATAGCTTGTGTGACAATGAGATGATAGCTTGTGTGGCAATGAGATGATAACTTGTGTGGCAATGATATAATAGCCTGTGTGACAATGATATAATAGTCTGTGTGGCAAGAACATTTGATAGCCTGTGTGACAATGCTATAATAGCCTCTATGGCAAGAACATTTGATGGCCTGTGTGACAATGAGATATATAGCCTGTGTGGTAACAATATATATAGCCTATGTGACAACTAAAAATGAAAGCTTTTGTGGTAGTGATATCTATAGTCTATGTGGCAGCAGTTTATGACATCACGTGTGACAATAACCTTTAATAGCCTATGTGACATTTAATAGGAAAAACTCTTTATTTCGTACATGGATATGATGATGAGTTATTTATGTTTAAATATTGTTACGTTATTTGAGATTGAAATATCATTATGCATTTACTTATTGAGTATGCAAACTCACTCTTTTGTATGAAATCTTATTTCAAAAAGAGTAGACTAAAGATTGCATCCAATATATTTTTCGAAGTCGCTGTCTAGTATTGTAATAGAGGTTGGACCAGTATGTAGTCAGTTAGTATTTTACTTTGATTATTCATGTATGTTTTGTTGTAAATAATTACTAAGTGGTGAATAAGAGACATAGTGAAAAAAAAAATTAATCAGGTCTTTTAAATGACAATGGATAAACTTAGAGTGAAATTTAAATGATTAGTAAATGAGATGTCACATAACAACTAGTTAGTTTTGTCTAACAAAATCATAAAAAAAATTAATTTAATTCAAATGTGTACTTTTAATTTCTTGTTGAGATCTTATAAAATATCTATATCTTCAAAGTTATGAATAATACATGTAGAGAAAGAGTTTATTTTTGACTGAGAATTTGTTGATTATTAAGGATATTTAGGTCACGCTAATAAAGTATTTCAATATTTATTGATTAAGTGTGTTAAGTAATAATTTTAAATTACAAATTATGACTTATTATTTTACGAGAATTCTAATTGAACTAAACTTTTCAAATAATAAATACATAAAGTTATCAAACAAATTTAATAGGAATAAGTGCTTAAAATTTTAATGTTAAGTGTTGAATTGAGTTATAGTCATTTGTTTCAAAAAATCACTTAATCTGATAAATAGAAAATTTTTACTTAATTGATTAAGTAATAGAAAAAATTTAGTATTTTAATAATATTTATTCATCATCACAATCCTTTCCTATTGACAAGATATAATTAATTAGTTTTAAATATTTAAAATCAAATTATATGATAATTTATTATAAAATATATAGTTATCTTATCTTAAATTTATCTATTAGATTTACTTTTTTTGAGAATTTGATATTTATTTAATGATAATTCAACTTTAAAATTTTTAATACTAGAATTATTCAACTCTTAAATTTCGATTTTATCATCACCTTATTTTTAGATTTATTATTTTGTCTTTCTTGACAAAAAATTTTTTCTCTTTTTTTTTTTGAGAATTTGAGTAATTTAAAATTGATTGTTTAATAATATATAATAATATATTATTGGACATCATTTTTTAAATTTGTTTTAATGTACGACATGAATTTCAGTTTACATTGTACTATAACACCATATTTAATAAAAATCTTTATAATTAATAAGATATAAAATTATCGAAAAAAATTTATAGTGAAAATAGAATAACGATTTCATAATTGAATTAATATGTGTCATTAATAGTGTTAATAATAAATTTCATATTGTACTTTAAAACAGATGAATTTTTTATTGGATAGATATTGTATAATTATTTATGGATAAAATATTTTTTTTATTCTAAAAAAAAAAGGCGTTCAACAACATAACCGTGAAAAGCTCGAGCGCATTGAGATGCATTTTGCTGTGCAAACCCCACCGTAATAAAAAGTCACCGCTACTTCACAGTTCTAAAAACCGAAACATTACCGTTAAAAAAAAAAAAAAACTATTATTTATAAATATTGAAGGGAAGCTTTGGCGGATAAAAGCGTAATTAACTCACATTGAACCCAAAATTGGAATGGCAAGGGATAGTTGCCTGGCTCGTGTGACGGCCGGCGTCGCTGTCGGGGGTGCTGTTGGTGGCGCTGTCGGTATTCTTTTAAACCCTAAAACCATCTCAACAACTTTTTTTTAAACACTTTTCGTGAAAAAGAAAAAAAAGTTCTTAATATGCGTTTCTTTCTTGATATTGTTGTTATTTTTCTTGGGTTGTTTCTTGTTTCTTGGAATTGTCTATGGGAAGATTAAAAAGGGTTAAGGAGGGGAGCTGCCTGCTGAATATGGTTACTCAAGTGTCTTACTATTATTGGATATTTTCTTTTGGGTTGTAATGTATCATATTGGCACAAATTGTCTGGTTTTAGGACTAAAATAGCAAGACTAAATTCTCGAGAATTGCTTATAATTTTGATGTTGAGAACATTGGAACTAGGCCAAGAATTGGCTGAAGAAAAAGTATTCCTCAGGGAGGTTTGCTTATCAAAAGAGGATAAAATCATTGGGAGGGAGAAAGGCCTTCTAATGCTAGAAAGAGAGTGACAGCTGTGCAAAATTATTTGCAAGAATGTATGAAATGTACAAGGGTCTTGATAATAACCATTGTATTTTTTTTTATATGATAGATCCATCCATACATCCTTCAGGAGAAGAAGAAGACAATTATGAAAGTCTCTCAAAATGTTCAATTTTTAAATTGAATTTTGAGGTGTCAAGTACTGTTATCTGAAGGTGCATTCTGAGCCTTTGAGTGACAGGAAAAACAAAGGTTTTGGAAGTTAAAAGCAATCCTTTGAGTGAAAGGAAAAACAAAAGATTTTGGAAGTTAAAAGCAATCACATATTCATTATATATGATATGTGTGAACATCCTTATGTAGGAAAATTAGTTCTCATTTTATTAGATTTGTTGCTGCACGCTTTGGTAAATTTGGTTAATTGATAATGTCAAGAGTTCAGAAAGAGTTGTAAAACATTTTGGTATTTCTTCCCTTCTAGTATGGAGTTTCATGCGTCCTTGACTTGCAGGAACAATAATACGTTGCTCTTTGTAGAAGCTTCAATATATTGGGATACTTCATGTTTCACTTTATGCTTGTTCTACAAGTTGCATGTGGCAACTAAATGATCTAATGGTTATCTTTTCTGGTAATTCATGCTGCCTATTTGTATCAATGTTATATGCCTCTATAAGGGTAAAGGATGCGCACTTCTATTCATGACTGTTGATTTACATGACAAATAGAAAGATAGAGGCTAGGTTATTAATGGCATGTGTTTGTCCTGCATTGAGGTCAACTGGTCACAGGACCTAATTTGAATTTGTAGTAATATAATTTCTTTGCATAGGTTGTTATTACATATATTTGTTGATTCTGTTATTTGTTATGATTAACTGGAAAAGCAATAGAATGGACTCAACCTATTGTCATTTCATGATTGAAAATATAAAATGATTTGGTTGCCTTTGAGATTTTTGGTAGAGGATCATGTGTCGTACTTTTTGAATAAGTTCGTAATTTGCATGGGTGGTCGCTGAACTGTCGCCATAATTCTCTAATGGTCTCACAGGTATGATTTTATTCAATAGGGTTGCTAAACTATGATTATTATTGCTAAGAGCTTTCTGGTTCTAATTTCTGGTGATGAACTAACTGGAATGCTGACTACATCTTATATAATTGCTGCCTCAAAGTTAGTAGGGGCCCACTGTGCCACGTGTATGCCACATTAGCCTAATGGTGCCACCACTTATCCACCTCTTCGAGCATTCTCTGTCTCTCTCTCTCTCTCTCTCTCTCAATTCTTTACTGCTTGTACCAATATCTCATTCAACCATAATTTGTAATTGTTCTCATTAATAATCAGAGTTGTAGTCCAACTATAATCAAATTTGTGCTCAACCTTAGCCCACCACCATCCCCCTTGATGACAATGAAAGTCAAGAAGACCATCCTTGGACATCAACAAATCAAACATCTTCCAATTGTATCCAAACAACTTCTCACCTTGACTAATTATCCTTTCCATTCCTGCAAACTGGAGGTGAGTATTGATCTAGGAAAAACCGAATCAATGCAAATAACGGAATTGAATACCTCAGGATTGAAAATTTTTTAGAATTTTTGTATAGAACCGATCAGAAATTGAGAAAATGTATTGGTTCCGCTACTGTGGTGGTAACTTATCTAATACGTGAATTGATACGAATCACCTAAAATGGAATCATAAATAGCTAATCATACACATATATGTAATATATATGTTATATTTCAGAAATGTACATGTATTGTAGTATTTATAAAGTTACTATATATATATATATTGCTTTTAAAATTGTGGTTTTACTTGTTAAATTGGAAGTTATTTTTTAAGTTTGAGGTTATGAATTAATATATTTGGAAATAGAATTGAAATAATTGATGTGCTTCAATTCAATATAGGTTCTTCAAAAAACAAAGAACCGGACTTGTGGAATAATTCAGTGATTTGAAATCTCTTACTTTACTCAATCCATTCTCAGCCTTATTGCATACTCCCTTGCCTAAATAAACCTTCATCTTGAGCCCCACATCCCTAGACTCTAACTTCTCAACTGCAAACACAAACAGATATTTGAAATCGTTTGTGTTTGTGGTGGTGAGAGCCATAGCAGGTGGAAGGAATAGGCAACTTCAGGAGAGAAAGATGAGGACTTTGGAGTGGTTTAAAAGGGAGGGATAGGTGTCAGCCTATGATTTTGCAGGAAGGAGAGAGGCATAATAGGAGAGGACTTAAAGGTTTGGCCATCGCAATTGGGAAATGTTCTTGAGAAGAGGGTGAAGAAATTTTTATATTTTAGGTTTTGTTCTTTATTTAAATTTTGTTTGTAGGAATTCACCTTTTTATCCATGCTTGCTTGCTTTTTATTTTTCTTTCTTTAATTGTTGGTGACGTGGATAAAGTGGAGTGTAGCTTTTTTATTCAAAATCACTTTTCAACCTTTTTTTTTTACCAAACATATAACTATTTTTTCATATTGTAATTTTCAATATATCACTTTTTTGTGTAGCTGTAATTTCTTCTGACAGCAATGCCAAGCACCCTTTATGTGATATTGAGAAGTTAAATCAGCTAGAACTTCAATATGCGGCTTTGAGAAAGAGAAACGATTTTGGAATTAAAATGTGTTTCTTTTAGGCAATAGCTCCCACATTGGATCATGTGGAAAAACCAGCTTTAACATCTGGTGCTAGTGGTTTTGCATAATGGGCAGCAAACACTTATCTTGTTTGATAGATAATTTTTCACACTATACCATTATATCAATGAGATGTATAGTACTGTCAATTTTGTATGTAAGTGCTTAGAAGAATTTGTTGGTAGGGGGGAAAGGTTTTAATAAATATGCACTCTGTTTGTGTATGTTATTTTCTGTTAAATGCTAAATTATAGTTCTCGTTTCTTTATGATTATATATCTAATTATATGTTCTCTGTCTAGGGGCTGTATATGGGACATATGAGGCAATCAGGTATAAGGTATGACATCTGACCTATACAAAACTGCCACACACTAGATACTTGAGATTCAAAAACTATGCTTTTTCAGATGCTCATAACATTTCTGCTTCAAATCGAACTAAAATGTTTTTGTTTTATTTCATTTCATTTTGGTAGATAGTTGATAGAGAGTTCAATATGCTACTATAAATAATTACACGCTATTTTTCCTTTATTTTCTTAAATAATATATTAATTTTTCATTAGAAGTTATGATGGGACATTGCCTCAATGACAAAGGAATAGCGAGTCATTTAAACAATAAAGACCACAAAATTTGAAGCCCTAAAACTATGATCCAAAAAATGAATTGCCGTTTCAAAAGCTAAGCATGCTACATAGAGCATCTTGAAAAAGAAAAACTTTCATTTTATTTTGTTTGCTTAGAACTAACAAGATTATTGCTTGAAGGATCAAAGGAGGTATTTTCTTCTTTTTGCTCTAGAGTGCATATCTCTTGAAGTGCGCAATTCCTTGTTAACAATTCGTTCTTCTACCCATGAAATTTCCTACCACTGGATATGTGAGCTCATAGCTTTCTTTGTGGGCTGCAACTAAGACTAGCTGACCAAGCTTTGGCATGGTTATGCTTGATTATTTTATTTAATGAATTTTAAACTAGGCTCAATAAATAAGCTAAGCTTTGTAAAAAGTGAAAACATAGCTCAAGTTTGGTTTGCAAGCCTAAAAAAATTGATACGAACAAGGTTAATTTTGGATTTTTATTCATATGTAGATCACAAGTCCCAAGCCATAATTTAAAGATTAAATAAGATAAACTTTCAAATTTCAATTAGACATCTAAAAATTTATTTTAGCAACCTAAATTATAAAGATTTAAAAAATGTTAATCTCAACCGTAAATTAACTAAGTAATTGAAGATACAGATTAAACGAGTTTGTGAAATTATTAAAAACTCATTGAACAATTTCACTAAGTCCTATTAGAACTCAAGAAGATAATTAACTCTCACAAATAATTTTGTTAAAACAAATATTCTTCAATGATTGATTGATTTGGCTGAACAAGGACTATTTGTACGTTTTACAAAACTTCTAGAAACCCTAAGAATTACTTTCTAAATAGACGAATCTACCTAGTCTATTTAGGAAAATAGGATACTCTTAAACTAAATAAGAAATAACTAAAAAATGTATTTGATATTTTCCTAATTATAAAAGAAGTTGCTTATATAGGTAAATACAAAAGTTCCTAATTAGTTTTAGAGAGGAATTCGGCTTAATGAGGAAGTTTCTTCATGTTTGGCTGAATTGGGCCTCCAAATGGTGTCTTGGCCAAATAACAATAGTCATGGGCCTCCCCACATGTTGGACTCGAATGGATCAAGTTAAAGGTTTCCTTTGAAGGGTTCATACTGTCATCTCCAAGAAATTAGGCTTTTTGCTTCCTTTATTCCTTTTGTGTTAGCCCAATGGTTATTTTTTATTGTATGAATAACCCAATAGCTTCTTTGAACCTTTTGAGCCCTCCTTTTGTGATTGAGACTTAAAGATAAAGCGGATCTTTGGGCTGGCCTTGGATATTTACATGACATCCAAGGCCAGCTCAAAGATCCATATCAACTTCAAGGCCTAATCACAAAGGGAAGACTCAAAAGGTTCAAAGAAGCAATTGAGTTATTTATACAAAAAAGAATAACCATTGGGCTAATCCAAAAAGAATAAAAAAAGCAAGAATCCTAATTGCTTGGAGATGACAACATAAACTCTTCAAATGAAACCTTTAACTTGATCCTTTGGAGCCCAACATGTGGAGAGACCCATGACTATTATTATTCGGCCAAGACACCATTTGGAGGTCCAATTCGGCCAAACATGAAGAAATTTCCTCATTAGACCGAATTTCCCTCTAAAACTAATTATAAACTTTTGTATTTACCTATGTAAGAAACTTATTTTGTAATTAAAAAAATATTAGATGTATCTTTTAGTTATTTCTTATTTAATTTATGAGTATCCTATTTTCCTAATCAGACTAGGTAGATTCGCTCATTTAAGAAGTAATTTTTAGGATTTTTAGAAGTTTTGTAAAGACTATAAATAGTCCTTATTGTTCAGCCAAATCAATCAATCATTGAAGAATATTTATTTTAGCAAAATTGTTTATGAGAGTTAATTATTTTCTTGAGTTCTAATAGGATTTGGTAAGATCGTTAAGTGAGTTCTTAATAATTTCACAAACTCGTTTAATCTAAGTCTTAATTATTTAGTTAATTTAAGGTTGAGATTAACACTTTTTAAATCTTTATAATTTAGGTTCCTAGAAACAAGTTTTCTAGAGATCTAATTGAGATTTGAGAGTTTATTTTGTTTGATTTTTGAATTACGGCTTGGGACTTGTGTTCTACATACGAATAAGGATCCAAAATTAATCTTGTTCTTATTAGAAATCAACATTGCTTCAATTCATTTTTGAAGGATTTTAGATATAACTAAAGTGGTTCACAATTATAGCATAAATAAGCTCACATGAACTTTTCTGTGCTGCCCTTTTGGGTAGCTCACAATGCAAAAGCTAATATCTTATATTTTAGCATGATACCTATGATGTAAACATCGGCTTTGGCTTTTGGCACATACGTGACCTTAAATTTTATCGTGAAGTTTTAATTGGCCTTTTATTTCCAGTTTGAGTCAATCAAGCTGTTGAATTTGATTATTCTGCTCCAATTGATAATGGCTGCATGCAGTGACTTAGAGGATTTTAATGGGTTAACCCTTCTAGAGAAATGTGATCCACAAAAAAATATATAACAAATTAATACATAGCAAAAATGTCTCTACCTATCACTACCTGCCAAGGGAAAAAGGCCCTTTTCTTTCCAATATGGATTTCAGTAACACTTCAACGACCCTACATCCCCCTCTGCTCTAGATCACCTATGGCATCGGCCTCCCACTCTGCCAATACCTCTTCTGCAGTTGCCAATGTGAACAATTAGGCCTCAGGCGCTGTCAAGAAGAATTCCAACAGCAAAAACTCCAGCAACAGCTGCTCTCCCAAATACACCTATCAGGCCCCACATTGATTGCCAACAACCACAATTCCTCTGATTCTAACCACTGTGATCATGACTGTGCCCAAGGCCACTCATCCTGCCATGACTGTGAACGGAGCACTCCAGCAACAGCTGCTCTCCCAAATACACCCGTCAGACCCCACATTGATTGCCAACAACAACCAAAATTCCTCTGATTCTAATCACTGTGACCATGACTGTGCAAGGCCACTCATCCTGCCATGACTGTGAGTGGAGCATGAAGAGGAGGCAAAGGCAAGAGAGTTGCATGATTGGAGAGGATTCCAAGGTCTTTAAGGAGTTGGATTGAGAGTGAGCTTAGTGCTAAACTGTTAAAAGCTGTTATGGGAACCATCTCCTGTTCAGATGGCTGCTATTCTATTATGATTGCAGCAGTGCGACATGATTAGGATCGTGAGAATGGTTCTGCTAAGATTGTTGCCCATTACGTGGGTATTGATGTGATCTTTCATTGAACAATCTATTGAGCAAGGTTTTGGGATTAGGCAATTGTTGTTCCACGTCATTTGCTTGATTGCTTGGAGAGGTCTTATGATGCCTTGAATTAGTGTAATTATGTTGTTCTTGATGAGGCTGATTGTGACCACCCGTGCGGCTACTGTTAGTTTGCGAGGATAAAGTACTCACATCAATTGCTTGATCAACCTTATCAAGCGGGATGATGACCTCAGCTCATCACTGTCGAGATGCCGGAGAGCAATGAGTTATTTCTGAGCCTATAAAATGTCTTTGTAAATTTGTGTTTTTTTGTTAAAATGGGAGTTGGAAGATATATATATATATATATATATATATATATATATATATATATATATATATATATATATATATATATATATATATATTTTTGTGATGACTAATTGGGTGGGACCAATTTTTCCTTTTTATTTATTTGTTTAATATATATACTTTTACTAGGTCCCATTACTTTTAATAATTTGGTTTTAAACCCTGCAAACTGTCATTATCAACTGGACTAATATAACCAAATTTGATGAGTCGAAGGGCTTCATTGATGCCAATAAGGGGCCAATTTGATTTTCACAATAAATTTGATGGGCAAATATATTCCACAAGCTTGTAAACGTCTGTTCAAATCGATTTTCCTCTCTTGCGTGGATTGTCTTAAATCACGATCCTTTATTACCTTCATAGTTTATGTATGCCTGACGCTAACCTTATCAAATTCATGTAGGATTACATGTGAATTGTTGATTGGTGTCATGATTTAAAAATATCAGCATGTTATGGTAAAATAGCATGGTTGTGGTTTTTCTTTAATTTTCTTTTAAAAATAAAATGGTTCTAGAAGACGCTTGTTGTAATGGTTTTGAATTTGCCTGCTGGGCAGGACATTATGTAATAATGTTGAATAGTTGCAAGTCATCAATAACTAGTGTATTAGTTGCTGTAGAGTTTGAACAAAAACTCAACTTCTTACTTGATGTTGGTATTATAGGCTTTAAGGTTTTAATTTACATAGTTTGAGCATGTCTAATGCAGCTATTAACTTGGTTTCATTGCTTAATTTGTATATTATAAAACCATGGATCTGCTCGAAATTTTGTTTGATTCTTTTTCAAGTATTAAGTAGCCATTTGCGATTTTGTTTTAAATGTCATACTATAGTGAATCAGTTTTGTGGTCACTGGTCGGTGGTGTTATTGTTTTCCTCTGGTTGAATGCAAAAGTGAAATAATGCGAGGTTTAATGTGAATAACATGAGCAATGCTAGTAAATAGTATGCTGTTACTGGTAGACATCTTAATCTTTAGAGTCTAGACTGTTACATTAGTGATGCTTACCTGGATGCTCAATTTGTTATCTTTGCACTCTGGTAAACTGCAAACTTGAAATGGATGCTTATCTTTTGCATGATTGGAGTTCCATATTTCATAAAATAAGGTGTTGAAAAGGCATTCAAATAGCGGTTATGCTCTGTTCTATAATACAGGCATCTCTTTTTTTGTTCATTTCTAAGTATTCCCCAACCATAATATCAGACTACAAAATCAAATAAATTGGAAAATGAAAAATGGAAAAGTAAAATGAAATAATTAGGGGCTGTCTTGTAAAGATGAAGCCGGGTATAGAGTATAGACCTAGCTACTGAGCTTTTCCCTGCCTTTGTTCACCCTAAATAAATTTGCTTGTCAACTGGCCATACCATCTGTGTATAATTTCTTCTTTTACCAAAGTACACTAACTGCTGTTGTATTTTTTCCTCCCATTTCTTTATTATACTGTTGCTGTGATGATCACCATCTTGGCTTGGATTTATTGTGTGATGATAGTGTAATCGGTAGACATCAATCAAGATATTCAAATTTTATTTCTAATTCATTTTCAGAAATTAATTTATTTTGTTTGGCAAATACAGGTGCCAGGACTTTTGAAGATAAGGCATATTGGACAAACAACGCTAGGTAGTGCTGCCATTTTTGGTCTATTTTTGGGTGCTGGGAGCTTGATACACTGCGCAAAGTCATACTGAGTATAGTTGGCGCATCAGCTATTTCTGCTTCAGTTGCCTGAAACGGTATGGATACAGCTTGTTATGATTAGCTGGTACTTTTGTTTTTGCGATCACAGAAACAACTGAATAACAATTACCGCTTTTGCTTGTGAAATTTTATTGTTGTAGCTTAAACAATTCTCACACATTGATGTGATTATCAATTCATTTTTCTTCTCACTGGGGTAGTCTTTTCTTTCAATGTTAAATGAGGGGAAGTTGGTTCAGTTTGTTCTATGTAAAAAGTTTTAAAATTGAATGAATCTAATTACCTCCAATAAACAACTTGTGCAAAGTTTGAATAATATAATTTGATTGCGTTGATTTATTCAGTTTTTAAACTTTCTTTTTTTTTTTTTCCCCACTCAAAACTATTGTGTTAAATTGGATTTAATTTTTTTTATTAAATCTCAAAATATATCAGCCTGTCTGACAATCTTGAAATGCATTGAAAAGTTATTCAATGTGGTTTACAAACGCAAGTTAAGATGGTGAAGACATGAAACAAATAATAAACGTGAAAAACCACGGCCACTGCGCCTGCATGAGATCAACAGAGAAACTGTAAATCAGAAGAGACAAACTATCTGGAATCATGCTCTGTTATCGAGCCAAAAGAGTAGGACTGGAGTTCTCCAAAAAAAAAAAAAAAAAAAAGAAAAGGAAAAGACAAGGATAGGAATATGATCAACGTCCAATTAAGTAGCATGTTAAGTATTGCGACACTATGCATGATGAAGTTGAATTGAAGGAGAAGGGTGGAGAAACTATTAAGAATCTTATTTGATATCTAATTTTCTTAAAAAAGAGAAAGAGGAGGAAATGTTATTATTTCCCTTCATTCTCTTTTCAGGAGCTGAAATTTATTGTACCTAAATTAAATTTGGAGTAAAAAATTTCCAACTCTTGAAGAAGCATATAATTTTACATGTTATGCCTATTTTATCCTCGCTATATATATAATAAATCAAATTTAACCTTTTATTTTTAATGCTTATTTTTTATATCTAATACATCCTCTTCATATTTTTTTTATTCTTTTTCTATTTTTCCTATTAATATTAATAATTTTATTCCGTCTATAATTTTTTTTTCTAAAATTTGGAAATTATTAAACATGTTGTTGGATATATATTTATTTTTGATATGCTATTCAGTTAGTTACTGACTTTTATATTAACATATTGATGTAAAATTATTCATGCACAAAGAAAATTAAATTCTTAACGAATTTATTATTGACATACCTAAATATTCTATATCCTTCTATGAATATTATTTTATTAAATAAAAATTAGTATTTTACCTCAAGTAATGTATTAAAGGAAAAAAAATAAAGTTCTTCTCCAAATACTCAAATAATTTTATATTTTTCTATGTAAAGTAAAAAAATACGATTTTTTTTTTGTCCTTTAACAATTATAATTTCCTTTCCCTTTTTTTTTTCCATCCAACCAAAATAACTAAAATTTGAATTGCTAAATAGAATAAGTAAATTTCTCCCTCTCTTTAGCTCCCTTCCATTACCTTTTTTTCTTGAAAAAAAATTCGCTTCTCTTCTAATCTATTTATCATGCATGGTATATGGGTTCAAGAAGGGTGTGAATTGGGTGTTGACAAATTATGTAGAATTTAAAATAAGCTTCAATCAAAAAACAAGAAAAGAGGGAGAAGAAGAGATTAAAACAAGAATTTACAGGGGTTCGAAGATATTTTCCTATGTTCTCTCGTTACGTAAATTATTTGAGAGTTTTATTCTATAAATTGCTTACTAGTATAACTCAAATCTTTACAATCTTAGATCTATTTAATTAACATCTACAATATGTTTTTAGATGCAACTCAAACTGTTTCCGAGTTTATTGAAAAACTTATCATAAGGTGTGATCCTCTCACAAGATATACAAGTATTGCTCAATGAGAATAATTGTTCTTACTAAATCTACTAGATAACCCTTATAGATTTATCTCAAATATGAGTAATGTAGGTTCAATATACTTAAATAAGCACTTGGGGACTTATAGAATTTGTTTTTGGCACTTGGTAATCTTCATAAGACAAATGCTCAAAAAATGAATCAGCGGACACATAATCACTTTTGAAAAAGTAGTTAAAAATTAGTCACTGAAGGATTGTAGACCATGCTTCTTCTAAATATGTGTGTTGATACGAACAAGATTAGATTGATTCCTTATTCATATGCTTAAGATTGAATGCCCAAAAATCTATTAAACTAAGTATTGATATTTGATTTTCAAATCCCAACTAGACCTTTAGGACACTTGTTTTTAGTAACCTAAGTTATAAAGATTCAAAGTTATGTCAATTCAAACCCCAAATTAACTAAGCCAATTTAAAATTAGAATTAACAAATTTATGAAATTATTAAATCTTCACTTAATAATCTCACCAAGTCCATTCAATAACTCTATAAGAGAATTCAATCTCACAAAATATTAAAGCTTAAAGAAGAATAGTGGCTAATTTTTATTAATGACTGAATATATGGGGGGGGGGGGGGGGGGTGTTTAAAATTCCCTGACAAAGTTCTTGAAAAACCCTAAAAAAAGACTATATAATTCAGCCTTTACAAAGCTTGGCCGAGTTTACAAGATATCCTAAACGTATTTGGATTAACTAATTTAACTAAGATTAAACAACTAAAGAAGAAAGGCTATTGGCCAACACGATTTGGCCTAAGCCTTTCCCTAACACTAAACACCTTAATTTAAGTTGCTTATAAAAAAGAAATACCTAACTAAAGTATCCTAATTAATCTAGGAAGCAAATTTGGCCAATGGGATAAAGTCCTTGCCAATAAAGTAATCTTGAAAAGATCTTCGCAAATCTTAGAGAATCTTGATCAAGAAAGATGTTTTGGAACATGTTTTGAAACATGTTTTGCTTAAGACAAGACAACTTTATCCAACATGTTTTGTCTTATATCGTGTCTTAAACTGGATTTTACAACTTGGGTTTCTTTTGATAGGCTTCTCAGTGGGGGTCCAATGAAGGTATCCATGAACTGAATGGAATTCAAATGGATATTGTTTGGGCTTAAAGAAGATCCACTAATTGAGTCCATTAATTGCTCTTCACGTCAATCTCCTCCAAGTTGGGCCTTACACCTTGGCTTATTTTCATGGGCCATTCCAAGTGTAATTTTCTTTTGGATGAATACTTTAATAGCTTCCTTAAACCTCCTCAACCGTCCCTTAGTGATTGGGCCTTGAAGTTGGAATGAATCCTTGGGCTTGCCATCTATACTTGCATCATGTGTGTTACCCTAAATGGTCAAAAGTCATCTTTCACACATCCATGGCCAAAATTGACATGGTTTTGCAGAATTCCTATGACATGGTTATGTTCCGGTTAGTATGGACATGCTCTAAGGTCTACACGGTCACCAATACGATCTTTTTAGGTGTGCAAAAATTCACTAAGGCTTTAATTAGTCCTTAGCTTCATCTAACACGATCGTATCATCTCTTGACATAAGTGTAACAACTCAAATTTTCTTAACATGAAATTAAAACATTTTAAATTTTATTAAGTGTACTTTTAACAAATGGTTTAATAAGTGAATAAATTTTCTCTTGAATTAAAATTAGAATTATGATAATTGTGTGGGTTTGAACTTAATACTAATGAATTTTAGTGAGGGAGGATTTTGCCATTGGAGCTAAGGCCCATTCTTGGAAATTCATAGCATATATATATAAAATTTGTTTAAGAAAAAAGGAAATATGGAGTCAAGTAGGTGGTCCAAATTTGATCAACTAATAGTAGCCACCCCTTCCCCTATGCATAAAAATAGAGAGAGAGAGAGAGAGAGAGAGAGAGAGAGAGAGAGAGAGAGAGAGTACTTGTAGAATTGCCCACTTTAGGCCATTGCCTACCATCACTTATTCCCCTAGTTCTAGGCAATTCCATTGACATATGTAGACCTAGAAATGGTGGTGCATTAATAAAGATAACAACCTAATTTGAATTTTACAATTCAAAATTTAAGAGCTTATTTTTGGTGACTACAACCTCCAATGTTGGCTTTTTATTTGCCAATCAAAGGCATGTGTGACTACACCATCACCTTTATGGAGTTCCTAATGGTAAGGGAAATATTTGTATAGACCTCAACACCTTTGACCATTAATAATGGCTATTTGATCATTAACTAGTAATGCTGCAGTGAGGTACTTCTAGGCAATAATTTTTCCCTTAACTCTTAGATAAATTAATCTTAATTAGTTTTGCCAAATCTCTATTGAGTGAATTTTTATTATGTTATTATAATTTTAATTCTTATTTTAATGATAACAAACAATGGTTAAATTGTTAATTAGTGTGCAAGTGTCATTTTATGATTTTAGGTCCCCGAACTCAAGAATTATAAACTCATAAAAATCAAAAGAATTTCAAAGTATTTCAAGCCCTTAATTCTAGCTAAAGGACTAAAAAAATCCTTCATTTGACTCTAGTTTGCAAGTATCTCAAAGACCAAAGGAGTAGCGTATAGGTTTGAAAGTTAAAAGAAAGCCAAGGTTGATAAGAATATCTAATGCCCATTGTTTTTCTCCAATGCCTGTTGAATTTAGAAAATGGTCTATTGAAAAAGATCTCAAGAGATGGCCATTTTAATCTTAACAAGGCCAATGCCTATTGAAATTTCTAATGGCTTATCAAAGTTGAAAATGACATGTTAATAAAATATTGAAAAAATAGCTAAACTAATCTATGATGTTGAAACACCCATTGATTTGAAGAAATGACCTATTGAAAATCCTTATAGATTTGACTATAGCTTTTACCTTAGCTAAACAGTGTCTAATGGACATCAACATTTTTTAATAGCCGTTAAATCCTAAGACTATTGAATTCTTAACGCTTAGTGGAGGTATTGTTGAACTAATACTCGTTGAACATCTCCAACAACCATTGATCATGCTTCATGACTAGTTCTCTAACAAGTGGTAAGAAGTGATCTCTTTTGTCTATTGGCTAATTCCTCAACTTTGGGACTATATAAGGACATCGCGCTTAATTTGGAAAAGGTTACCAAGATTGCCAATCAACTTTCTAGCACTCTTAGTTATTTGTAATTCTCAAGCTAACTTGCTCAAATAGGTGCAAGTTATGACAATTTTTAGTTTTAGTATTCTAGAGCGTGTGTGATAACTTGAGCAATACTTATAATTTCTTATGTGAGAATCACAACATAGGTTAGGTAGGCATTTTTTAAATGTTCTAAGGCTTAAGGCAATGCCCATAAACTATCTAGAAAATGCTTGATAAATGCCTAAAAATTTATTATTTGAAACTAGTTGGTAGAACTAGGTTTGTAAGATTTGAGTTACACCCATTATTATCCTCAGAAGCCTTAAATAGGGGGTAAGCAAGGCATTGGCAAATTATCAAGAATTAATGCACTTTAAAATAGTAAGGCAATCACACCAGGTGACACAAATTTTATAGAGGTTTGATACAATCTTGGCTTGTACCCTTTCCTTCAATAACCATTAGAGAGTTTACTTATCCAAGTAACTTAACAAGAGTTATTCAAATCTAAATAAGTAAACTTTTAGGCGCTACTCAAACATATCCAAGGTAGATTTACTAGGCACTATCTTAAGTTGCTTTTCTTATCCATTGCATGTATGCATCATGTGCTTATATGTATAAGCCATAATAGGCCAAGATATTTTTATATGAAAGTTATATACATTTTAATGCGATTAAATGAAATGCCATGATGCAAATATTATGTATAAATGCCAAGTGATGTGAGGGTAGTTTAAGGAAGAAATGGAAATCTAAAGAGTCATAGCTAGCTATGACAAGATTGAAAATTTATATCAAATAAATGTATGGTATGCATGCATGACACAACTGGTAAGCAAACTATCATGTGTAAGAGAAAGATGCGGCTGATAAGGTAATTCTCCCATGAGCATATGATTGGTGAGACAACTCTTCTTTGCGAGAAATATAAAGTAAACCAAGAATGGATTCCCATAGACTATCCATTTTGTTGGACTAGGGTAGTTAACTAAAATCTTGGACCTCTTTTGATCTTGACAAATGAGATTGATTATGTATAATATTTCAAATTAGAGTTATTTTGCAGCATTTAGGTTTTATCTAAATTAAAAGTTGGATGTAGCTTAAAAATCTTCAAGTATGAAAAGTGACTTCTAAATCAAGACCTTTACTTTGTATTTGCGATCGCGATATGTAAAGAAGCATTGCTAGAAAGTAGACAGGCAAAATCGTGGAGCTATTTTAGGTCGCGATCATCCAAATAAAAGAGTCCAAAATTGACAGATGAAATCGAGGTGTGTGTCATGCCCTAGTTGTGACCGCAAATTTTGAAGTGACTCAAGAGGGAAGCAAGTCCACAGCCACAACATGACACGTGTTCCAGCAGACCGTTGGAAGTCAAATTTCGCAGAGGCATCTTGTTGGTAGCGACCGCGAATCGTGAAGAAGAAGATAACCATTCTTGGCAGACGAATTTGCGTCCTCTGTCGCGTCCTATACAAGAAAGCTCTCGTCGCGACTTCTAAAAGTAGGTAAAAAAGCAACGATTATATTTTCTTGGTGAACTAATCAGAAGCTGCCACGTGGACTAGCCATTAGACACAAACGAGATTTTCCTTCAGAAATTTGGATTTTGCGAACGCTAATGAGTAGTAGTGACTGCAAATTGAGACTGTCAAGCATTTAATGCAGAATCTATCAAGAATGTCTTAAAGATTTGATGAGCTATGTTTTGCAACGTCTCTTTGGTGAAGTTTGGGTATAAATACTCCACCAAACAACCATAAATAAGGTTGTTAAGAAATTTATTACAAGTCATTAAAACTCTCAATCTTTGCTACTCATTTTCTTCAATTTTCTTTATGAAATTATAAGTGTTAGGTGTGAGCATTTAACACTAAGTTATAAGGTTGTAGTGTTAGCCTGTAAAAACAATTTAAGAAAGGTTTAAGTGTGAGCCTAGTGAAACACTTGAGTGAGGTTGTGTGTTAGCCTAAAAACACATTATTGTAAGGTTGTGTGTGAGCCATCAAAACACAAGTTGTACAAATTGGGTGCGAGCTTCAAAACACCTTGAGATAGTGAAATACCTAATTGGTAAATTAGGGAGTGGACGTAGGGTCGATTATACCCGAACCACTATAAATCGTAGTCTCCATTTTACTCATTCTTCTTCCCTTCTTCTTTGTCTTTGAAATTTTTATACACCAATTCAAGCCCCCTTCTTAGTGCCAAGTAACAAAAAGTGGTATCAGAGCAAGTTTTTCACAAATCAAACCGTCATTGGGTGAAACAAGATCATGGCATTAGAAGCAATCTACTTACACCTAAGACCATAATTTAATGGAATATACTCATTAGAAGTATAGGATGAAGATCTATCTTGACATAGATGTGGTGGACCTTTGGGACGTGGTAATTAAGGAATGGAAGCCTCCTACTAGAATTATGGATGGCAATGGAGAATTAATTCCAAGGGATGAATGGGTTAAAGCTCACCGGAAATCAAATGTCAAGAACAAGAGGGCAATGACCATTCTCCTAAGCTTACTTTCTAAAGAAGAGATTGGAAGAGTACAACATTGTCAAATTGCACATGCTATATGGAAGATTCTAGAGAACTATCATGAAGGCACAACTCTAGTGAAGTCAAGCCGTTTAGAGATGTATGTCATCGAATGGGAACTCTTCATGATGAAGGACAACGAGAATATCACGAAAATGACCAACCGACTCTTGTCCATTATCACCAATATAAAGAAGTTTGGAAGAGCACTTACAAATTATAAGGTAAACACCAAAATCCTTAAAACTCTTCCACTTGACAAATTTGAGGCTAGGGTGTGCAGTATTCAAGAGTCCAATCCAGAGATTGGGAAGGTCCCAACCGATGTGCTCATTGGCAAGCTCTTAACTCATGAGTTGATTATTCAAAAAGATGAGCAAATGAAGAAGCTAAGGGGCTAAGGTGAAAAACCAAAAAAGAGAACCATGGGTCTCAAAGCTTCAATAAGAGAGAAAGAAGTAGACATCTCCTCAAGTGAAGAGGATAGTGATAAAAGAGAAGAGCTAGCCATGCTCTCAAGGAGAACCAAGAAATCTGCCCAAAGTCCAAAAGAAAGAACAAATGATGTCACATGCTGTGAATGTGGCAAACAAAGGCACATGAAGCATGAATGTCCAAAGATAAAGAAGAAGAAGAGATGGGATAAAGAAAAGAAGAAAAGCTTCTCCACCACTTGGGATGATGACTTAGTGAAGATGAGGAAGAAGAAGAGGAGACCAACATATGCTTTATGGCACTAGGGGACTCTTCACAAGAGGTAAGTACATCTTCCCACTCCAATTCTAATTGTAAGGTAGATGATATAGATGAAGAGCTTTTTGAAGCTCTAATTATGAGGTGTGACAAGTATAAGTCACAAGTTAAAACCTATAGGAAGAAGTGCTCTAAACTAAAAGATGAGTACAAGTCCCTAAATGAGATTGTAAATGAATTGAGGACTTCTAATGAAGAACTTAAGAAATCTGTTGAAAAATTATCTACATCATCTTCTTCCTTAGCCTCACTTAGAAAGGAGAATGACATTCTTAAAGGAGAAGTCATTGAGCTTAGAAGCTCAATCTCTAAATTTCATAAAGGAAAAAAGGCTTTAAACACTCTTATTGTGTCATAAAGACCACCTTTAATTAGGCATGGTCTTGGTTTTAATAGAGCTTCATCATCTTCTATAACTACATTTGTTAGAGCTTCACAACATCAAACCTCAAGCATTGAGGTAATTGGGTAGAAAAGTGCTACAAGCACTAAGCTTCCTAAGCCTAAAGGCAAAGGGAAGGCTCCCCAAGGCTCTAGAACTAAGACTCAAATAGCCAATCATGCTTATATGTATAACTTGCTTATATGTATAACAAAAGGCATAATCATCCTTATAGAAAATCCTCTACCCCTACTCATCATACGTGCCCATGCATGCATTCATATGACCATGGTATGAGAAGGCCTCCTACTCATACTAAATTCATGCATAGGAGGAAGGCTAACAATCTAATTTCCAATGCCACTATTGCATGAAATATAGGCATGTTAGCCTGCATTGCTTTATTAGGAAGGCTCACCTCAAGCTAAAGGACCCTTCAATCATTAATCCCCTAGGGCCCAAGTATGCTTGGGTACCAAAGAAAAGGTGATTGACTCTTATTTTGTAGGGAAATGTGACTACCACCATAGCAAGTAATTGGCATGTGGACAGTGGATGCTCAAAGCATATGACCGAACATATAAGACTATTCACATCACTTAAAGAGAAAAAAGGTGGAGATGTCACATTTGGAAACAATGCCAAGGGTAAGGTAATTGGCATTGGTACCATAGGTAAGGGTGGTTGTTCACTAATTGATAATGTCTTATTAGTTAGTGGCTTACAACATAATTTGTTGAGTGTAAGTCAATTGTGTGAGAAAGGTAATAAGGTCGCCTTTGATCCTAGGGAATGCCAAGTCACCACTTTGATGGATGATGAGGTTATTTTCAAGGGTGAAAGGAAAGGCAATACCTATTCAATTGACTTAGACAATTTGGCTAACCAATCTTTCAAGTGTCTTATGTGTTTAAGCAATGAAGCTTGGTTATGACATAGAAGGCTTGGGCATGCAAACATGAATCTTTTTTAAAGCCTATCCAAAGGGAAGTTAGTGGAAGGACTTCCCAAGCTAAAATTCACTAAAGACAAGACATGTGGCCCATGCCAAATGGGGAAGCAACATCAAGCCTCCCACAAAGCAAAAAATATTGTAAGTACATCTAGACCACTTCAACTTATCCATATGGACTTAATAGGACCTACTAAGAGTGCTAGTTTAGGTGGAAAGCATTATGCACTAGTCCTTGTAGATGACTACTTTAGGTTTACTTGGGTATCCTTTCTAGATCATAAGAATGATTCTTTTGATGCTTTTAAAAATTTTAGAAAAAGAGTTCAAAATGAAAAATGTTACTTCATCTCTTCTATTAGAAGTGACCATGGAAAGGAATTTCAAAATGAATCATTCAAAAATTATTGTTTGGAGAATGAAGTTTTCATAATTTTTCAACTTCTAGAACACCATAACAAAATGGTGTTGTAGAGAGGAAAAATAGAATTTTGGTAGAAATGGCTAGGACAATGCTCAATGAGTATTCCTTACCAAATTACTTTTGGGCCGAAGCCATTAATACATCATGTTATATAGCAAATAGAGTTTTTAAAAGACCCATTCTCAATAAAACTTCTTATGAGCTTTGAAATGGTAGAAAACCCAAGAACTCATATCTAAGAGTATTTGGATGTAGGTGCTATATTTTGAATACCAAGGATAATCTTGGGAAATTTGATTCCAAAACTAATGAAGAAATCTTTTTAGGCTATTCCACCTCAAGCAAGGCTTATAGAGTCTTCAATAAAAGTTCTATGATAGTTAAGGAGTCTATGAATGTCATTTTTGATGAATCTAGTAAACTTGATCTTGGGAAAGGTACTTTTATTGATGATCTTGTAGGTGAAATAGAAAAGCTAGAATTGGAAGATATTACAAGAAGAGATGATAAAGAAGAAGGTGAATCATCAAGAATAAATGAAGAGCCATAACTTCAACAAGAGGATGAACCAAGGCAAGAGCTACCCAAAGATTGGAGATTCTCCAAGTATCACCTCAAGGATTTGATCATTGGTGATACATCAAAGGGTGTAAGTACTAAATCTCAATTACATCATTTAGATAATAATCTTGCATTTATCTCTCAATTAGAGCCAAAATCAATTGATGAGGCCATTGAAGATGAAAGTTGGATACTTGTTATGCAAGAAGAACTCAACTAATTTGAGGGAAACAAAGTATAGGAACTTGTCCCTAGGCCTAAAAATCACCCAATTATAGGAAAGTGGGTGTTTAGGAACAAGTTAGATGAGCAAGGTGTCATCACTAGAAACAAGGCTAGATTGGTTGCTAAGGGATACAACCAAGAGGAAGGCATAGACTATGATGAAACCTTTGTCCCCGTAGCAAGATTAGAGGCCATTAGGATTCTCTTAGCATTTGCATGTCATATGAATTTTAGACTTTTTTAATGGATGTTAAGAGTGCATTTTTAAGTGCATTTTTAAATGGAATTATTGAGGAGGAAGTTTATGTTGAACAACCTCCCAGTTTTGAATCACATTGTTTTTCAAACCATGTTTTCAAATTAAACAAAGCCTTATATGGTTTAAAATAATCTCCAAGAGCTTGGTATGAAAGGCTAAGTTTATTTCTTTTGCAATATGAGTTTGAGAAAGGGAAGGTTGATACTACACCATTTGTTAAAAAGCATAAGCATGACACTTTAATTGCCCAAATCTATGTTAATGATATTATCTTTGGTGCTACTAATGAATCTCTTTATAAGGAGTTTGCCAAGTGTATGACTAGGGAATTTGAAATGAGCATGATGGGAGAGCTTAAGTTCTTTCTTGGTCTACAAATCAAGCAACTCAAAGAAGGGATCTTCATCAACCAAGCTAAATACACGAAAGAAATTATAAGGAAATTTGGCATGGAAGGATGTAAAGTAGCAAAAACTCCAATGAGTAGTACCATCAAGCTAGACAAGGATGAATCAGGTACGGTAGTAGATGAAAAGAGATATCAAGGTATGATCGAATCTCTACTCTATCTTACAGCTTCTAGGCCAAATATAATGTTTAGTGTTTACATGTGTGCTAGGTTTCAATCCTCTCCTTGGGAATCTCATTTGAATGCTGTGAAGAGAATTTTCAAATATTTGCATGGTATTATTCACTTAGGACTATGGTATCCTAGGAATTCATCTTTTAGCCTAGTTGGGTATTCGAATACGGATTATGCAAGAAGCTTATTAGATAGAAAGAGCACTTCCGAAACTTGCCAATTCATAGGTGAATGCTTAGTTTCATGGTTTAGTAAAAAACAAGTATCAGTTGCCTTGTCTACTACGGAAGTCGAGTATGTGGTGGCAGGTTATTGTTGCACCCAAGTTCTTTGGATGAAACAACAATTAAAGGACTTTGGCAAAACAATTGATCATATTCCTATCAAATGTGACAATACTAGTGCTATCAATCTTTTAAAGAATCCCATCCAACACTCTAGAAGTAAGCACATAGATATTAGGCATCACTTTCTTCGAGATCATATGCAAAAAGGTGATGTTGTGTTAGAATTCATTGACACTAATCATCAACTTATAAATATTTTCACTAAACCTCTAAATGAAGAAAGGATGAACTTCATTAAGAGAGAATTGGGAATGCTTGATGGAAGCTCCCTCAGGTGAAAATTCTTGTTTGATCTTATGTGACATATGTGTGTGATATGTTTGATTGATGATTGTTATGGAAGGTTTTATTATTTATTTCTAGGGGATCATGTGTTTTTCAAAAATTTTCATTCTTATCCATGTTGACTCATAATTTGCGATCGTTATTCCTTCTTCACGGTCGCTAATTACAAGACAACTTTTACCGGCTGTCAAATGTCAATTCGCGGTCATGAAATTTCTCTTCATTGCGAATTTCGGTCATTAATTTCAAAATTTTGACCGTTACAGAGCGTATTCCTGAGGAAAATTTGTCCGTTACTCATATTTTTCAAAATTCACGGTTGTGACTTCCATTTTCGCGGACACAAATTTGAGTAACTGTCTCACATTTATGTGATTTGATGGCCAACTGTTTCCAACCCTTCATTTAATCAATTTCTAGCCGTTTGTTACCATTTTCACACCCCTTCAAGCCTATAAATACCCCCTTCAATAGTGATTTTCTCACATCTACTCTAAACAATTTCTACTTCAGAAATCATTCTCAAAATCTCCTAAGACTTCTTCATCTATATCCATGGCTCCAAAGAAATTCTCCAAAGTAGACAAGGGCAAAGCAGTGGCTCAACCCTCTGCTCCTCCTGCCCTCCACCTCATGAGGGCATAACCAAGAAAGAGAAAGAAAGATACAAGGCAAACTCTTTTAAGGTGATTGTCCCCAACAAGATTCCCTTTATATTCATGCTCGAAACCTTGGGTATCAACGATGAAGTTCGTGCATTTTTGTCCAATCTTGGGTGGAACAAATTCATCTTCTGAGATGAACCCGGGTATGAGGAGGTGGTGCGAGAATTCATGTGCACCATGCAACTCAGTCGCAAAGCCGAATCAAGGGTGGGCCAATATGGGTTAATATTTCATGGCTTTGGCGATCCCTATGACCTTCAACCAATTATCCTCTCTTTTCAATTTCCAAGTCGGAGAACACATACCCTTAATCATCTCCGCACTTGATGTGATCTACTTCGAATTTTGGTTGGAGATATCCATTGAGACCAAACACGACCCCCGTTCTTCCCTCTCCAAACAAATAAAAACCTGACCTTTGTGGATCCTTCATCAGATCATCACTTTCTCCATCAATGCTAGGGGTGATGGGAATGAAAGGGTTTCACAAAAAGACTTGGCATTCTTATTTTGCCTCGTGAAAAACAAACCCATCCAAACCAGCTGCTACCTTATGGATCAACTAATCTACATGAGCATAAAGCTGAAGAGCCAGTTTTTACTCCCTTCTCATGTCACCGCCATCTACTGATTCGTTGGAGCTCTTAATGAGAACAATGAGCAATTCCTCACGAAGAAGCTCCTTCCCTCACAAAACTTCCTTGACCTAACATACCTTATAAATGCCAACGCCATTCATCTGGACACTTACACCTATACCCTTGGTGCAGTAGGGGCAAAGAAAGTGGAGTCCTCTTAAGTTTTGAAAAGAAAGAGGCTTCAAATCGACGAAGGAACAATACAAGTCCCTCTTCCTCCTCCTCAACCAAAAGCAAAGACAAAGTTGTCTCTTGCCACCTTAGATCGCAAATTAGACAAAATGATGAGGATGATGAAGCGAAGGCTCCTCTTTCTTTTCCATCTTCACAACAATATGGTGGATCTCCAAGAGAAACTAGGAGTCCCTCCTTATCATCCTTCAGACTTCACGAAATTCGAAGATACAAAAGATGGAGATGACAATGAAGATGAAGTTGAAGATGGTGATGAAGCCAAGGGAATAACACTTGCACAAGTTGAAGACACCTCTAGTGATGATGAGTCTTCTACTTTCTAGTTTAGGGATCTCTTTATATTTTCTTTTTTTTTTTTATGATTAAAAGTTTGTGATCCCACAGTTATAAATACATAAAATTTGTTTCTTTGCTATATTGTGATCTTATGTGATTATTATCAATTGCTTTTTATCTTTACTTTGGCTTTTTATTATTACTTATGCATGAGTTTACTTTCTCCCTAATACACTCTCTTTTTGATCTTGACAAAAAGGGAGAGCTTGTGTATGAATCTAAGCTTAAGGGGGAGAAACATCTAAGTTTAAAAATTATAGCATAAGTTAAGGGGGAGCATCATACTTATTATTTCTTAAATTCACTTTGTTTGAATGAATGATATACTTAGCAAATTTTTGTCTTAAGTATTCATTGAATCATTATTTACACTATAACTTCACATTTTCTGCATTATTGTTACAAAGGGTCAATCTAAATTGTGAAAATCAAAAAGGGGGAGATTGTTGGACTATGGTAGATAACCCTAAGTCTTGGACCTCTTTTGATATTGACAAATGAGATTGATCATGTCTAATATTTCAAATAAGTATTGTTTTGTAACATTTAGGTTTTATCTAAATTAGAAGTTAGATGTAGCTCAAAAATCCTCAAGTATGAAAAATGACTTCTAAATCGTGACCGCTGCTTTGAATTCGTGACCGTGATATGTGAAGAAGCATTGCTAGATAGCAGACAAGCAAAATCACAGAGCTATTATTGGCTGCGATTCATCCAAATGAAAGTGTCCAAATTGGACAGACAAAATCGTAGTATGTGTCACGCCCTAATCGTGACCTCGAATTTCGTAGTGACTCAAGAGGGAAGCAAGTCTACAGTCACAGCATGACACATGTTCTGGCAGACCATTGTAAGTTAAATTTTGCGAAGGCATCTTATTGGTATCGACCGCGAATCATGGAGAAGAAGATAACCATTTTTGGCAGACAAATTTGCATTCTTTATCGCGTCCTGTACAAGAAAGCTCGCAATCGCGACTTCTGAAAGTAGGTAAAAGAACAACGACTATATTTTTCTAGTGAACTAATCAGAAGCTACCATGTGGACTAGTTGTTAGACATAAATGGGATTTTCCTTCAAAAATTTGGATTTCCCAACTACTAATGAGTAGTAGTAACCACAAATTGAGACTATTAAGCATTTAATGCAGAATTTGTCAAACATGTCTCAAAGATTTGGTGAGCTGTGTTCTACAATGTCTCTTTAGTGAAGTTTGGGTATAAATACTCCACCAAACTGTCATGAATAAGTTTGCTAAGAAATTTATTACAAGTCATTAAAGCTCTCAAACTTTGCTACTCATTTTCTTTAAATTTTTTTATGAAATTGTAAGTTTTAGGTGTGAGCACTAAACACCAAGTTGTAAGGTTGTAGTGTTAGCCTGTAAAAATACTTCAAGAAAGGTTTAAGTGTGAGCCTAGTGAAACACTTGAGTAAGGTTCTGTGTTAGCCTAAAAACACATTGTTGTGAGGTTGTGTGTGAGCCATCAAAACACAAGTTGTAGAAGTTCAGTGTGAGCTTGAAAACACCTTGAGATAGTGAAATACCCAATTGGTATATTGAGGAGCGGACATAGGGTCGATTATACCAGAACCACTATAAATCGTTGTCTCCATTCTACTCATTCTTCTTCCCCTCTTCTTTGTCTTTGAAATTTTTATACACCAACTCAACCCCCCTTCTTGGTGCCAAGGGATAACATCTCTAGTGGGCACATTATCAAGTAGCTTCTCTAACACTAGGTCATAGTCTATGAGCTCTATCTCAACAATAGTGGTGGCCTTCACAAACTTTGCAATCTTTATGATGTAGTGAAACATCATAAAGGCATTTGGATTATCAATTTATGCATCCATTCTCTATAACAGTAGCCAAGGTGTATTTACCTTTTGCATGCTCTTCATGTATTAGATTAGCCCTTTCCATTAATATTTCAAGTGATGAACATATTGGCAATCCTTTGGGCTTTGCTCATGATCTTTGAAGCATCATTATTATTGTTGTTGTAATTACCTTTTCCATTAGTTATGGACTTCTAAAATTGGTTGACATCTAGTTACCTTTTCCAGCAATTATGGACTTTTAAAATTGGTTGACATCTGCTTTGAAGGTAGGAGGAGGCTCTGTCTAACTATAGGAGGTAGCATTAAGGCATTTAGCCAAATTTTTGAGCCTGATCTTGTAGTTTTTCCTAAATAGCCTAAACTTGATTATGCCATGCTCAGCACAGACACCATAGTCATTTCCTAACAAGTCCAAAGTGGTGACCTCTTATATGGCAGAAAAGCTCCCATCCAATACGTATCAATAGCTTTTTAACCTGCTCTGCTAAACTATACGCTCGAAGATCATTCCATTCGAACAACTTCCTACCACCGAACTATTTTTTAAGTAATTTTGAGCTAGTTGTATTTCTTTTTTCATCATTGAGGTGAAATTATTGGGTTAAAAGACCAGTTTTAGGTTTAGGGCAAGGTTTGGGGGCTTGCACCATTTCAGTTGCTTTTCCTTTCCTTTTTTGAATTATGAGTTTCCTTAAGTTTCTTCTTTTACTGAGAATTTATGTTTGATGTCTTTATTATTCTTTTTTTCTATTGAGCCAGCATTAAAGCCAAATTCTCTTCAATTTCAAAGCTAGAACTAGTGTAGGAAGATTGAGAGTTCTTCCTAGCATGTTGCTTATATATTTTGGTTAAATCAGTTTTGGGTGCCATGAGTGAATTGAGGGATTGATACACAAAAAATATAAAAAATTTGCAGTACAATTTGAGAAAAAGGGAGAGAGATGAAGAAATAGTAGGTAAAAGTAAAAAAAAAAATTAGATTTAAAGGTTTTAAGTGGTTTAAATAGGAGTTCAACAAGTTCCCTCTTTTAAAAACTTTGTTTGTTATGAATGTTCAATGGCTGTTGCGAGCAAGGCAATGACTATTAGATATGACCGTTAGCTTGGTTCCAAGAGTTCTCAGCCAGTGATGGTGATTGATTTGTAATGACCATTGAAATCTAACAACGGTCATTGGAAATATGCAATGATCGTTGTGACTAACAAAAGCAAAATGAAAACCTCACATACAGCACAATAGTCATTGTGAGATTTACAAATGGTCATTGGCCATGTTTTTTAAAACAAAACTAAGTTTAAAACAAATTTTTCAAAGATGCAATCATTTTGAAACTTAGCTAATAAATGTTATTAATCAAATTCACTGAAATGATCATGAATTCAACTAATATATAGACAATTTTATTAATATCATACATAATTATTGAATCTAAAGACTTCAATAATTATCAACTAACATCACAAGCAACAAAGGTTATAAATGACTGAGATGGAAATTAATCCTATTTGAAGCTAATCCAAGATATTTCCATGAATCATACCAAGTTCTCTTTTGATGAATTGCGTCCTTTCATCACAAAGAGGTTTAGTGAAAATATCAATCAATTGATGGTTAGTATCAATAAATTCCAACACAATATCTTCATTATTATCATGGTCCCTAAGAAAGTGATGTATAATGTCTACATGCTTGCTACTAGAATGCTGAATTGGATCCTTCAACAGGTTTATAACATTAGTGTTATCACATTTAATAGCAACTTGTTTTACAACAGCATTGTAATCAATAAGTCATTGTTTCATCTATAGGGTATGGGCACAACATAGGCTAGTTGCTACATACTTAGCTTTATCAGTTGATAAAGCAACTGATTTTTGCTTTTTGCCACTCCAAGACCCTAACCAAGTAACTGACATGTCCCATAAGTGCTCTGTCTATCTAAATTACACTATCTTAATCAACATCAGAAAATGCATTTAACTCAAATGAAGAACTCTTAGGATACCAAAGTCCAAAGTTTAAGGTACCAACAAGATATTTGAGTATGTGTTTCAAGGCACACAAGTGAGACCCTTTAGGATTAGATTGTTATCTACCATATAAGCAAACACTGAACATAATATTATGTCTAAAGGTAGTGAAATAGAGTATACTATCAATCATACCTTTATATAGCATTTAGTCCACATTCTACCATGTTCGTCAATGCTTAGCTTGATATTGGTGCTCATAGGAGTTTTACAAGGTTTGCTATTATCTATGCCAAGTATTTTGATTAATTATTTTATATATTTAGCTTGGTTAATGAAGATTCCTTCTTTTCCTTTTTTTAATTGTAATCCAAGGAATAATTTGAGTTCTCTCATCAAGCTCATTTCAAACTCACTCTTTATTACTTTAGAAAAGTCTTCACATAAGCAAACATTAGTAGCACCAAATATAATATCATCTATGTATTTTCACTAATAATATACCCCTTTTCTTTTTCTTAGAGGAAAGAGTTGTGTTTATGAAACCTTCTTTTATAAGAAAGTTGTTTAATCTCCTATACCAAGCTTTTGGAGCTTACTTCAAGCTATGCAAGGCTTTGGTTAGCTTGAACACATTATTAAAAAAGCAATGGCATTCAAAACTAGGAGGTTGTTTAACATACACTTCCTCATCAATGTGCCCATTTAAAAAAGCACTTTCGACATCCATTTGATGTAATTTGAAATTCATATGAGATGCAAATGCAAGTAGAATTTTAATAGCTTCATATCTAGCTACATGTGCAAAGGTTTCATCAAAGTCAATCCCTTCTTCTTGGTTATAGCCTTTGGCCACTAACTAAGCTTTATTCCTAACAATGTCTCCATGTTCATATAGTTTATTTCTAAAGACTAATTTAGTCCTAATAATAGAATGGTTATGAAGTCTAAAAACTAGGTTCGACACTTTATTCCTTTCAAATTGGTTGAGTTCTTTTTATATTACGAGAACCTAATATTCATCTCTAATGGTATCATTTATGGTATTAGGCTCAATAAGGGATTTAAAAGCAAGATTAGTACATGTACTTCTAAAAGACAATCTAGTTGTTACCCGACTTGATGAATCATCAATGATAATATCTCTTACATGATCTTTCTTGAAAATCCAGTCCCTTTCTATGTTTGTTCACTAGAAGTAGGAGGAGGTGGATCTTCATTTCCTTTATTCCACTTGTCTTGTGGCTTATCCATATTCTTTCCTTCTTCTCGAATGTTTTGCTCACTCACAGGACCTGTAAGATCATCAATATATTTTTTTTTCTTAAAGAAGTCGAATTAGATTCATCAATTACAACAATCATAAACTCTTCTACAACAAGTGTTATATTGTTGAAGACTTTATGTCCTTTGCCATTAGTAGAGTATCCAAGGAAAATCCCTTCATTAGAATTAGAGTCAAACTGCTAAAATTGTCTTTAGTGTATAGAATAAAATACTTTCAACCAAAAAATCTAAAATATGCAAAATTGGGCTTTCTATTGTTCAACAACTCAGGGAGTTTTCTTTAACAAGGGTATCACTAAAACTCTATTTAAAACATAACATGAAGTGTTTCCAACTTTAGCCTAAAAATACATAGGAAAAATGTTCTCATTTAACATGGTTCTAGCCATTTATTAAAGAGTTCTATTCTTCTTTTCTACTACACCATTCTATTGTGGTGTTCTAAGAGTTGAGAAATTATGTGAGATAACATACTCATCACAAAAGTTATAAAACTTATCATTCTAAACTCTCCACCATGGTTACTTCTAATGGAAGATATTTTCAAATCATTTTCGTTTTGAATTCTCTTTGCAAAGGTCTTAAAAGCATAAAAAACTAGAATCCTTATAAGGGAGGAACAATACCTAATTATATATAGAGTAATCATCTATTATGACAAATTCATAATGCATGCCTCCCAAGCTAGATATTCTAGTGGGACCAAATAAATCCATGTGAAATAATTGTAATGGTCTAGAAGAACTTACCTTATTCTTAACTGCGAATGAAGGTTTAATCTATTTACCTCTTTAACAAGCTTCATAAACTTCACAAACTTCTTCCTTTGTGAACTTGATTTCAGGTAGACCTTCAACCAAGTTTCTTTTCTTTAGCTTATTGAAGAGTTCCATGTTTGCATGTCCTAGCCTTCTATGCCAAGTTTTACCTTCATCCACTATAGAGACTAAACACTTTACATTACGATTAACAATAGCATTTAAACCAATAGCATAAATATTATGAACTCTTCTAACATCGAATAAAATTTTTTGGTCACTCATATTTGATACATAGCATGTTTATGGCTTAAACATAACTATAAGGCCTTTTATCACACAGTTGAACTACACTTAGTAAGTTGTACTTTAATCCATCAATAAGTAGTACTTTATCAAGGATAGGTGAGTCATCATCCTTACTAATTTTACCTACGTCAACAATTTTGGCTTTGCCATTGTCTCAAAAAGACACGTTTCTAAGACCTTTAATCTTCTTCAATTGAGTGAAGAACTTATTTTCTCCTATCATGTGCTTTCAACATCTACTATTAAGACACCACTCTTGCCCCTCAACTTATGATTTCAAGCACACCTACAAACATGGAAGATTATTTCTTAGGTACTGAAACCTCCTTAAGTCCTATAGGGTTAGCTTTTGCTAACTGCTCATCATGTCTTCTAGATTGGCAATGATATGCATGGTGGCCATATATTCCATAGTAGAAAATAATCACCATTAAAGTAAGTTAGCGTCCTTTTTCTAGGTGGTACATTCATGTAGTGTCTCTTATACTTATAACTCTTTTGAGTAATGTGTCTAAGAGTATTCCTCATGTGAGGAACTCTCTTGTGTTGTATGTTTCTATACCCATAATTATGCTAAGTTTTATGCCTTTGCCCACGTTGCCTCTTTGGCTTGTAAGAGTGATATATGTAAGCATAATTTGATCTATTAGGAGTATTTCTCAATCGTGAGTGATTATGTTTAGACTTCACTCTTGAGCCATTATTAATGGAATTTCACTATTTAGAAACTTTCTGCTTCATAACATGGTTAGAAGCATTATTCTCTTTGCCCATAACAAAGATAGTTTGAGAAGAGGAGGAAGCCATTAAAGTAGTGGCATTATAGCCTAATCCATATTTGATGGATAGACATCTTTGAGACTTAAGGATCAAATCTAAATTCTCCTTCCCTTTAGTGAACTTGTTAATGTTTCTCAACTTAATAACCAATTAAGGGAATTATTATAAGCTTTATTTTATTAAACACACCTCCCAATTGTCGATTCACAAAACTAAGATAATCAAATGCTAGTTGATCAAACAATAAACACTAAATAATTGCTAATATTAATGATGTAAGAAACTAAATAGATTTAGATTAAGAAAAATGTTATGAAAGTCATGCAAGATCCATTTATAACCCTAGCTAGCCAAGGTTTAGTTCATAATGAATAAATATAAGAAAATAAAACAAATAATTTAGCTCTAATAATAGTCATGAAGTTCTTCTTGATTGCTTGATTCCTTGCACTTTCTCTCTCTATAAATTTGATGTAACTTTCTAAATGATAAACTCTTCATTTGATTATCTACTCATACCCTAAATTGGTTTGTTTTTATCTTTAAATAATATCAAAATTGTGTCGCACCAAAAAGAAGTTTTATTCTCTTCAAAAGGAAAATAAATCCTCCTAATATTCCCCTGCAATTTTCCATAAAGGAGGCGCACAACTATGTGTCCATCAAGACATTGCCATGTGCGCCTTCATTGCTTTATGGTTGCTTAATGTCTTTAACATGTACAGATGTGTTAATTGGTCATACGGCTTCCTTCTAATCTACATTTCTGACTCTTTTGAAATGCACAATTGTGTTCCCAATGCATATGGTTACATTCACTAATTATTCTTCCACTAATTGTACCCACTCTAGTAACATTCTTCTAAGCTTATACTTTACTGGTCTCATATATGGTTATGTAGGGATCTTGCATTTAGGTATCCCTTAATCAACCCTTGGCATATCCCTTAATCAACCCTTGGCATATCTTTGTACGTCTATGCAAAAACCCTTTGGTACTTATTGAGCAATTATTCAACTTCCTTCACTCTTTGGGTGTGATGTTGCTGAAAATGAGTAAGATTTTTTTTCTTTTCTTGTGTGCCAAGATTAAATGCAGTGGTATACATAGAATTAATATTAAATATGCTCATGAAATGATGCATGTCATGCACAATACTATCAAGAAAGACATCATACAAGTAAGAAAACTCATCATTCATCACCTTAAACTTTGAACTAAATACATGATTATCCTCAAATAGACTAAAGACTATAACATAAAAGACATAAAGGATGGGGGACCCTTCTAGAGGTGCAAGTGAAGCCTTTAATAATGGGCATCCCTTGATTCTTCTCTTTTCTATCCACCTTCTCATTAGCTATCTTAGGGGTAGCCCTTGTTCCATTAATCAATTGCTCGAAGTCAACTTTGCTCTTATTCCCAGCGACAACCATAGCCTTCAAAACTCATTTAAATTCTTTCTTCATTAGCTTTGTACCCAGCTCAATTTTTAAGAAGCTTTCCTAAAGTGCCATTCCATCCATTTTAACTTATTTAACCCCCGATGACTTACCATTTACCATTTCATCTTTTGCATTCTTAATAGAGTTGAAAGCCATATTTTTAACTTCTGCCAAATTAATCCTAACATACTTTACTTAACATAGCTACCTAAGCCTAATTGTCTCCATTTTGGGTCCTTATTAGGTACATTTAGCTCAACGTAACTAGCTAGCTTCTTCCTAAGTTGTTCACCTATTGTCCAAAACCACTAATCTAATACATACTTCTAGTATTCTTCATCAAACATCCTTCATCTGCCATTTCATGGCCAGATTGTCTGTAGTCCATATAAGACTACAAAATAACCCTTTTCTTTGTCTTTTTTAGCCTTTATAATGTTTTTATCCTTTTTCCTTTTTCTATTTTTCCTCTTCTTATTACCATCCTCCTCCTTATAAGAGTCTCGATAGTTTTAATATTCAACCTCTACATTTTTAAGCTGCATTTGAAATAATGCCTCCTCTATATCATTTAGTGGGTCAATTTTTAGTTGGTTCTTATCATCTTTGGTCACTTCCTCTTATATTTCTCTAACTATTTGCTCTTGTTTCATAGAGAAGTCTAATAGTAGCCATCACAAATCCCTTACCAATTGCTTTTCATGGTCTCTTTGGTAACCTAAACCTTTTTTAGTAGTCTGTGTAAGGATGTTTGAAAATTCTATTGCGCCCATAGAGTTTTTTCCCAATCCTTACTTAGGGAAAAAGTTTATGTTTTTCACTATGCTTGCCACCATTGGGTTAATCTAATTATTTGTAATCCTTTGAAAACATCTAAGGTTAGGAACAATAATGCTCAGTATTTGCACTATCTCTCGCATCTTAGCGTAAATTTTTTTATTCATAATGGATGGCAATCTGCCTAAGGGATGATATCGTTGCCTTCCTAAAAATAGTGATAATGTAATGGGTATACCTAGCATAGTAAATTCCACTACAGTTTTTGTAATCTCCAATTTTATCATAGCCTTGAATACCCTCGCAGTTGGCCTTTTATTATCATCATAGTATCGAGTGATACTATTTGACATTTCCAAATTGGCCTCATACATGCTAAACTTTGATAATACCTTCATAGGACATATCAATGTCAGTCCTATCATCTACCACCACACAAGGAGTCTACTTTTCCTTCACTTCAACTTTAATGAACAAAGACAAAGTATGGTCTTTCCCCTTAAGAAGGCAAGTCTTCATCAAAAAAGGTTATTTTCCCCTTATTAGTCACTAAAGCTACTGCATCTTTAGATGATGTCTCCATATAAATAACTAGGCTAAAAAAAGCCTCCATCATGGCCTTTTTATGCTCTTTGGAAGAAATCAACATCTCTCATGCATTTATTTGAGAGGGAATTTTCTTCAACAGTCTCAATATAGGGTTTTCGTCCTCATTGTCCTTTATTATGGGTATTTCCACCTCTTTTTTTTATCTTAGGTTATTTGACATCCTATTAGTTAGGATAATACCTTTCACTCCTCATAACATGGCCAACCTAGTTCTCTTATTTTCTTTATCATTTTCCTAAATGTTGATAATTTTATTCCTTATTATCTATTTGCTTCTTCATTAGAACTTTCATATAGATTAATAATGCAAATGACAACAACCTCTTTAGATTATACGTTCTTAAAGTCACCATAACAAATTCATTATAAAAACCATAATCAATCATAAATGCCTTTTAATTTAGTAGTGGGACATGACGATGGTTGGGAAGCGAATTCTCTCTAATACTAGACTTTCTAGAATTAAGCAAAACTATCACCTTTGAGTTGATGAGATCTTAGTTTTCATGCCTTAATCTATAGCAAATCATTAGTTCGATGGCATGCCCCTTGATGGTAAGCATAGTATAAATTGGCATCATATCCCTATGGCAAAGGATTCTAGGGCACCTTAAGTGGTAGTAGATTTAGTACTCCTTTCTTATATAGCCTCTAAAATTCCTTAGATATAGGCATTCCCAAATCTATGAACTATCTTAGGGGTCGCACTACATTTTCATCTATAGTTTTGTTTCCTTGCTTTTGAGCTTGGGGTGGTACATTCCTCCTTCCAACATGCTATTTCTTCAATTCTGATTCCAACCCCCTAACTTATAAGCCAACTTCCCTAAGATCCTCGAAGTTGTACCAATATTCCTTTAATTCTATAACAAATGTTAGGTAAGGCTCCTCTAACAACCATTTTAACTAGCTTCCTTTTCATTGATTAGGTGGTCATTTCAAAGGCCATCTTCTTTCATCTCCTTAAATAGTCATTAAAATGTTCAAGAGTTTTCTGCCTTAATAATTCTAAGTCTTGCAAGGTTACCTTTATATAAGAATTACAAGCATAGTGGGCCTCAAATGCCTTAGTCAACTCTTTCTTATCTCCCTTAACCACCTTCAATTGATTAAAGTATGCAGATCCCTTTGATGATAATTGAAAGAGTTCCAACTTTGCATTTGTGGGAAACTTAGATGTTTTCATGACAAACATATAGTAATGGACATGCCCTAAGAATTTTGGAAGTTCTGGCATTTGAAAATTAGTAAGAAGCTTTCCATGTTGATGAGCCAATAACTGTCCATTGTTAGTCCTTTGATCTAGGCCTCTAGCATCCAGTCTTTTAAATATTCTCCAACTATCTATCAAACCCATCAAATTAAACATTTGCTCTTTCACTCTCATATTCTTTCAAGGGCCATGGTAATACTACTTGCTTCTTTGGCTAGCTTACTCTCATGGTACTTCTTCAACCTAAATAAATCATCATCAATGGTTACGGGATAGGTATCTCTACATATGCCTTCCCCTTATTAGTTATACTAGTAGAAGCCTTACCGTTCTTTCAAATTTCATCAAGGCATTTGATCACTTCTTTGGTAACATTTTTCTCTATCATCTAGCTAAGGTCATGCCTTATCTTCTTTATTATCTTTAGTGGTATTATTGATTCCATCAATAGTTCTAGTCTTTAGATTGACCAAGGTTTCTTACCTTTCCTTGCTAGCCTATTTTACCTTATCTTCCACAAGGGTTTAGATAGAGCTACGATGGCTATAAAATAATGATTATTAATATGATGCAAAAACAAATAATGATACATGTATGTACATGTTGTTTGCAAAATATACTTTCAATATTATTTCCCTCACACATGAGGTCTAGTAGCTCTTTCCTAAGTATAATCTTATTCTTCTATCAAGATGAGAAAAAGAGCATGTCCGGTCCCTTAGGCAAGGTATATAGAAGTCCTAAAAGAATATCGTACAAAGAGGCTAGAGAATCAACAAAAAGGGGCTAATATTTATAAAATAACTTTTTACATTGAGAGTAATAATTTACAAAGAAGAAGAATCCCTTTTACAATAAACATGAAGGGATGTACATAAGTATTTACATAAGAGATAAATGCATTTACATAGCATGGAATGGGGAATACATAAGTACTTACATGAGAGATAAAAAAAATTTTACATTAAAAGGGAAAGAAGATTACATGGTAGATTTACATGGGAGGAAGCCTTGTCATATTCTTTAGGGACTTCAAATCTCATTTGGCAAAATGCAAACAAGTGGGGCGTCCTATTTCAAGGTGTTATTAGTTCCTACAAACACCTATTGGTTGAATAGGTTATTGCAGTTGATGGCTCCTACAAGCTTAGGGGATGACAATCATTTTACTTTGCCCCATTTAATATATCTGAAGGTACTTGGCTCGACAGTGATGACCCTTTTTATTATCTTTGAAGCCTAAATGTAGCTTAAATCTCAAGTTTAGAGAATTCATTAATTTGTAGAAAGAGCAAACCTAGTGTTTGTGATGAAGTGTATAGGCCAAAATGAATATAATGGGCTTATTAATAATAAAGATAATATTATAAAAGTGAATCTAAAATTAAATGCAAAGTTAATTCTAAGTCCCTAATGGAGTTACCATTGTGAGCGCCTCGATTTTCGTAGTTATGCTCGAACAAGTTGAATCTTGCTTACAACTCCTAATTTATATCGATCATTAATGATTGAGAGGATGAGGATCATACATTGGTGCAACCCCAAGTGATGGCACATGTTTAGGATCATCAAAGAATCCTTAGAAGGGCCTCTTGAATAATGTAAGCCTTTACTATTGGTTTTATGTTCAATAGGGGACCAAGGCAGGACAATATTTTAGTATCATCCCTAATCAACATGGAGTCACCACTTGGCTTTGTTTAGGATAAAATTTTGTACAAGGATAAATTTTAAGCCCAATAAGTCAATTAGAAGGTCTAATTTGTAACATCCCTATCCCTATTCATTGGCATTATCACATGAATATATTCATTGCACAAATGATATGAAATCACATATGAGCATATGCACTATATCAAGTGATATGAAATCTCAGTGGTACCACAGATCCATCAGTGACAGAGACATGGCTAAAAATAACACAGAGTTTTGAATTTGATGAAATGCATACTAGAAGAAAAGTTTGATTATGCAGTATTGCTATTACAAGGGGATGCATATGATTAGTGGGAAACCATTATAGGGAGTAATGCCCAGCCTCTAGTGATTACATGGGATGACTTTCTTCGGGAATTCAATAATAATTACATGCAAGAAATATATAAAGATGATAAGATAAGAGAGTTTTTAAACCTACAGCAGGAGCAAATGACTATAGCTGAATATGAGGTGAAATTCAATCAATTATCTCATTAAGCATCATTTTATGGTAACCATTGATAGAGACAAATGTCAAAAATTTGAAAAGGGACTGAGATATGAGATCAGAAGTAAGATCACCGTTGTAGATCTTGAAAGTTATGCCAAACTGAAAGTTGTTGTAATCAGAGTGGAAAGATTTAGTACTATTGTCACTACGTGAATTGATGTGATATTGGGTATGGACTGGTTGTCTAAATATCATGCAATAGTGAATTGTTTTACTAAAGAAGTTGTTATGGAATCTTCGAATCATATAAGGGTTGTGTTTCAAGGGGAAAGGCAAATTATGCCAGTATGTCTAGTTTCTGCTATCAAGGCTTTTCGCATGATTAAAAATGGTTGTGAGGCTTATTTAACATGTGGTATTTTTATGACATATATGAATTAAAAGATAGATTGACATCTGCTCCAGTAATAACCATTCCTACTGGTAATAGAGGATTTGTAATATATAGTGATGCCTCTCATCAAGGTTTAGGATGTGTTTGAATGCAGCATGGTAAGGTAATTACATATGCATCTGGATAATTGAAACCTTATGAATTATCTTACCCAGTACATGACCTAGAACTTACAGCTGTTGTGTTTGCTTTAAAAATATGAAGACACTACTTGTATGGATAAACTTTTCAAATGTTCACATATCACAACTTAAAATATTTGATGAGCCAAAAAGAATTAAACACAAAAGAGAGGCGGTGGTTGAACTGCTAAAGGATTATGATTGTACAATTGACTATCACCCAAGGAAGGCAAATATGGTTGTGGATGCTTTGAGCAGGAAATTAAGAAGTGATGTATCCTATTTATAGGTATTTCTATTGTCTTATTTAGTTCAATTACAAGCTATGAATATGGAACTAAACTTACAAAAAAATGGGGTATTGCTTGTTACTTTTCAAGTGAGACCAGTGTTGTATGATCGAATTAAAGAAGCACAGGGCAAGGATCCAAAGTTATATGGGATGATTAAAATGGTAAAATAGGGGAAACATGGTGATTTTGATATTCGAAATGATTCCTTGATATTAGGTTCTAGTATTTGTGTGCCTAATGTTGGAGAAACACATAATGCTCAATATGCCATGCATCTAGGAATAACAAAAATGTATAATACCATGTGATCTCATTTTTAGTGGCCTAAAATGAACAAAGATGTGACAGCCTATGTTTCAACATGTTTAACTTGTAAGTTGATCAAAATGGAACATCAAGCACCAGCTGGAAAATTGAAACCATTGACGATTTCGATATGGAAATGGGAAAGAATAACCATGGACTTTATACATGGGTTACTGAGGACTTTGAAGAAAGAACAAGTCAGACACTTGAAGACATGCTTCGAGCTTGTGAGATAGAGTTTAAAAGTGCATGGGATGAATATATTGCCTTGATTGAATTTACTTATAATAACTATTATCATAGCAGTATACAGATGGCACCATATGAAGCACTATATGAAAGAAAATGTCGAAGTCCAACCTATTGGGATGAAGAAGGAATGTGTATAACTGAGTTCTCGATACATAGGACCATATGAGATCTTAGAAATAATTGGTCTATTGGCTTATAGGCTAGCACTACCACCAGAGATGGCTCAGATTCATGATGTAAGTTACATCGAAGAACCAGTGGAAATCATTTGTTATAAAACAAAATAGTTACGAAATCGAGAAATCCCTTTAGTTAAGGTGTTATGGAGAAACTACTTGCAAGAAAAGGCTATATGGGAAACCAAAGAGAACATGAAATGACAATATCCACATTTGTTTATAGGTACTGAATTTCGAGGATGAAATTATTTATAAGAGGGGAAGAAATGTAACATCCCTATCCCTATTCATTGACATTATGACATGAATATATTCATTGCACAAATGATATGAAATCTCACATGAACATATGCACAGGATAAATAATCATTTAGACATGTGAATTGTAAAAACACGACAATGACAATTGCATCGTTGCATTTAGGATGCTTGAACATATATGCAGTGTTTGCATAGTTATATGACAAATTATTTCATGTTGTGTGCTTATTATAGCATCATAAATAATGGTGTTTGAGAGCTCATCTAAAAGTATAA